>RJWM01008052.1:0-74790 GCA_004363535.1 Dasyprocta punctata | reverse complement strand
GAAGGATGAATGAAAGGGGCCAAGTAGATGAACATCTTGTAATAGGAAAGTGGTCCAAGGGAAAAAGCCTGAGGGATGAGGAGGATGAGAAGGGGAAATAAGTAGAATAAAGATATGCCATGTACAGGAATCTTGTAACCTCAATTAATGCAAACATTATATGCCACAGCAAGAGCCAAGATCAATATTATCAACAAGAGTGAAAACTGAATTAGGAAAATTGGAGGAGGATGGAAGGAGTGGGAAAGAAGGGGAAGGGGATTTTAAAAAAAAGAAACAAGTTTTCACATATTCATGAAAGCACTATTCAAGGTGATTGCAAATTGCATGACCTCCGAATATGTATAAATAAAGTAAAAAAAAAAAAACCTTAAAAAGCTTAAAATCCATTATAGGCCTCCAAACTTGTGTGGACAGAAAGCAACATTAGAAAATTGCTCAGGCACAGGAGAATCCTTCTTTCATATTTTATCAAATTATAGTGAAAAAATAAAGGTTACTCTGTGAGGAAACAAAGAGCTACGCAGAGCTCTCCCAAGAAACAGATCACATGTTCCGAGGGAAGATTCATTTATATGGGTAAAGGAGCATTCCTTCCCTTAGTTTAGAACTATTTTCCAAAGTAAATTTCTGCAATTTCTATGGGCCTACAGCTATGTGAATTGCCTCCCATCCTTTCCATATTTCAAATCAGTGATTACAGTAGATTTCTTTTTTAATGCTTCACCATTGTGTGCTGAGTGTGTAAACTTCAGATAAATAGATTGTTTTGTTTCTTGAGTATTAAAACCAATAGGCATTATGTCAGAACCAATCAGTATGCTACAGTGAGATTTTGGACATTAACCCACTGTCAGGACTGGATAGGACTTTGGAGTGTAGTGAGTACATTTTAGCTGAGGACAGAATGAAAATATCTATTCATGGGTAAGAAAATCAGTAGGTCCTGACTGAGATAATATTGTTCTGCCCAGTCGCTCACTGTTCTCCTTAGAATAAAATTATCTTTCTCACATTCCTGCGCACCAGGCATTGTGTTTTTGATTCGGCTACCTTAGTATTAGTGGAAGAGACAAATGTCATTTCTGAGCAGTGACTCTCATACTCTCATATGGGTCCACTATCGATGCCTTTTTTTTTTTTCCTTGAGACTGAAAAGGTACACTTTTGGACATTTACTGAAGAGAAAAAAGATACAGTTCCATGTTGGAAAAACAGCTGAGTAACTACCATAACTGGCCTGGAAGTTAGAGTTCATTAGACATAATTCTCCTTTCATGCCTAGTGGTGGTGGTGGGGTAACAAAACAAATTTGCAAAATCTGACAAAATCTATCTATTTTGTACTTTTAAAGTCTAGTAAAAATCACTACATGGACAGATGACATTAAACTCAGGTTATTTAGAGAATCGTTGGATGATGCATATGTATGATTTATTGCTTATAAAGCCTTAAGCCAAAAATTAAATTTTTGAAGAGGGCTTTCTTTTTTAAAAATGTGTTATTTTGCATGTTCATCAATGATTATTGACAGAATATGGTACATTGGTTTCTTTTCTTTCACTGAGATCAAAGCTGCATAAGAAGACACAATGACTTTTATTCTTAACCGCTTAAAAGTGCCTTAGAAATCTGAATTGTTAAATAATTGAACTTATTTGGAATTTTGAAGGAGGGTAATGCTGACTAGCTAATTGCTGCTTTCTCCTGCTATTTAAAACTTTTCCATCTTCTCTCTTTAAATCTCTACATTACGATGGCTCTAAAACTGTAATAAAACTAGTTCTTTTTAACAACTGAAAGAAAACGTTCTTGAAGGATATGAAGGTAAATAAATTCCAGAAAATACAATCCAGTCAATTGCATAAATAGACTTGAATAGTTTGATGTTTTTGTTTTTGTTTTCTATCTAGTTTCAGGTTGGAAGCTACAGGCTAGCTCTTAGATATCTGAGTTCAAAAACACAAAAGATTTCTTTTTATAGAAGCCCGACTGTAACAAATTGTGATAGAGGTGGTGTGATAGCTTCTTTCAAAGTCTTCAGTAAAGTAATGGGAAATCTAGTAGCCTAAAGTAACATTTTAGTTTATATCTAACAATTACAGTCAAATTTCTTCTATTTATGAATGCATGTTCACCTCTTAATTGACTATCGACTTTTCATTATTTCCTTTTATTAATAGCTCTTTCTTTGAAAGCTAACATTTTGACAAAATAGCACATTTTTAGTTTTATATATATATATGCATATCAGGATTTATATAGGACAATCATAAATAGATTGCTCTATAACTTCTGGTAGTTGAAATAAATGAGTACTGTATTTCATAATGTGCTATATTTTTGTGCTGAATTTCAAGTTCTTTCAGGGTGAGAAGGAGCTACTGAGGACACATTTTGACATCACTTTTATTGTATAATAAATTCTTATATTTATTTGCCTACTTATTTGTATTGTGTTGTTAGTCTTATTTGAAAGCTTTTCTTATGACTACTCTAATAACAATACCAATGAGCTAATATACTAATATACTAGTATACTTATATACTTTTCTGGCCGAATTGATTTGTTTACAAAGAAAAACAATAATTTGGTATTGAATATAAGCTCTAGGTAATTGTATCAGATTTTTCTTCTTGAGATAAAATAGTATCCCATGTTCCTTTATGTGTGAGTTTTCTGTCTGTAGATTGACACAAATGATCAACTGTGATATTTTGGCTTGGTGACCCTCAGTCACTGAAATCAAATGATCTTTTTTTTAAAATTAGAGTCTGAAGTCAATAGTAGCCCAATACAATATCACTATGTCTATATCACTCACTTAGCTTCATCTCATCACATATGCATACTGCCATCTCAACACTGTTATGAGAAAAAGAAGTTTAAAACGGTAGAGTATCTTGAGGTAGATCACGTTCACATAACATTTATTGCAGTATTTTGTTACATAGTACTTTTTATTATTAGACTTTTAAAATCTTTTACTATAATCTATAAAATATAATTAAGATTTAGAATATGTGTATATGTGTAAGAAATTAAATATATATACATATACACACACACACACACACACACACACACACACACACATAGTGGTTTGGTAATCTCCATAGTTTCACCCTTTCTCTGGGACATATCCCTTTTGAATAAGGGGCACTACTATAAGTTATAAAGCAAAAAAAAAAAAAAAAACTAAAATAAAGTACTGATTAAAATCATATACTAAGTAACACTGTAGTAAAAAAAATTCTTAGATGTTTATGTTTTAGGATTCATTTTTAAATGATTACCCTGAACCCCTCCTGCTTATCCAAAATAAAGTCTAAAATGACAAAGATGTAAAGGAAAAAGGAAGCATTGCATCTATCTTACAAAGAAGTAAGTTCAGCACACTCAAGGTAAAACATCTGGCGATAAAATTATTTTTTTCAGTAATCAAAATGTGTTAACATCAAAACTTTATTTTTAGTGAAGGTGTCAAGGTCAGTAAATCTTATCATACATGTGTATTTTCCAATATTTGAAAATACCTCCATCATTCAAAACTATTGATGAATCATTATTTTCAAATAAAGGTAAGAATCAAATTATTCAAAAATAAGAATAAAAGTGTTTAACAACGCATGAAGTAAGAACCCTGTAAAAAAATTTGCCCTGAATGTGTTCACACAGTTGAGAAACAAAATTCATTATAAGCACTTATTCCAGTCTCAAAGATTCACACCTCTGAGAGGTTACTGAAAATGACTGTGAAAAATTATTCTAACAGTCAGGAAAATAAAATAATGACATTACTAATTTTATGACTTCTAAATTGGATAATAAACTATATTTAAAGTAATTATCATGCCTTAAATAGTGCAGATATACCGTGTTCCTTTTTTTCTTTCCTATGATTTTAACTTATATAGTTTGAATATTTAACCAAATTGTCATAAATCTATTTGAAACAATAATGAAATATTCATTCAGTAGTTGAGTTATATAATTTCACTTCAACTAAAGTGAAATAATTGCAAAGTCATCCATATATTAGTATTTATTTTCTTTTATTTTCTAGTGTTGGCCTATACACAAGCAATGAGCAATTAAAAAGCAAAATTGTAAAGGCACAAGTTACAATATCACAAAAAAAGCTTCAAGTACCATTGCTGTATAAATCTACCAAAATATATTCATTATCCATATCCTAAAAACTATAAAAATTGATCAAAAGTACTCAAATACAACCTAAATAAGTGGAGAGCAACTATGTATATGAATTGGACAAATATCAAAGCATTTATTCTACCTAAACTTATCTGTAGATTCACCTCAATATCTATGAAAATCTCAGCAGAATTCCTTTTTTTTTTGTTTGTTTTTCAGGGAAAGGAGGCATTGAATTCACTTCTGGCCGGGCCATGTGGATGACAAAGGAGGCCATGGTGTGCTTTTATAACTATCTTAACTATTGTTTATATACATATACATAAACATAAACATAGTTTTCATTTCAGTTTGTCACACAAGTGAAACAATGCGATGCTTACACATGTATGACTTATTTATTTCACTGATAAGTATGTTCAAAAGGCTCATCCATTTAAGAATAAAAGTGTTCAGTTTATCATTTTTATAGCTGAGTAGTATTCCATTATACGGAAATACCACACCTTTTTTGCTCATTCCTCAGTTGATGAGCATTTAGGTTGTTTGCAAGATCTGGTTATTATGAAATGCACTGCTACAAACATAGGTGCAAATATATCGATGTGGCATGAAGTTTTTAATGCTTCTGGGAAGATAACGAGAAAGGGAATAGCTGGGTCAAATGAGACCTCCAATCCTAGCTTTTTGAGTAATCTCCACACTGACTTTCACAGTGGTTGCACCAGTCTGCATTGCCACCAACAGTGGAAAAGTGTTCCTCTTTTCCCACAGCCTCTCCAGAACTTGTTATTGCTTGACTTCTTAATACTAGCCATTCTTTCTGAGGTGAGGTGGAATCTCAGTGTTGTTTTAATTTGCATCTCTTGAATGACCAGTGCTGTTGAACATTTTTTCACATATTTATTTGCTGTTTGTATTTCTTCATCTGAGAAATACAAAATATGTGTTCATCTCAGATCCCCATTATTGGATTGGGTCTTTAAATGCAGGAGGACTGATTTTTTGGAGATCTTCATATGTTCTCGATAGTAATCCTTTATCTGAGGCATAGCTGGCAAACACTTTCTACCACATTGTGCGTTCTCTCTTCACCCTGTTGGTGTTTTTCTTGCTGTGCAAAAACTTTTCAGTAGGATGAGATTCTATTTGTTGATTCTTTGTTACAGTTCCTGTGCAATCTGGGTTTTACTCATAAAGTCTTTGCCTACACCAATGTCAAGTGTTTTACCTACTCTGTCTGCCAGAAAACTTAACATTTCTCTTTTAATATTGAGATCTTTAATCCATTCAGATTTTAACTTAGTATATGGTGAAGATATAGGTCCAGTTTTAATCTTAAGCATGTGGAAATCCAGTTTTTCCAGCACCATTTATTAAAGAGGCTATCTTTCTACCAGTGAATGTGTTTGGTGCCTTTGTCAAAGATAAGGTGACTTAGTGTGTCAGGAGTTGTTTCTGCATCTTCTAATCTTTTCCATTGATCTCTGAATCTGTTTTATTGCCTGTACCACACTGTTTTTATCACAGTAGCTTTTTAATATAATTTCAGGTCAGGAATTGTGATGCCCCCAGTGTTGTATCTGTTGCCCAGGATTGCCTTTGCTATTCTAGGTCTCTTCTGGTTCCAGATGAATTTTAGGATTGTTTTCTCTAACTCTGTAAGATATGCTATTGAAATTTTGTTTGGGATTGTATTGAATCTGTATAACAGTTTTGGAAGTATGGCCATTTTCACTATATTGATTCTTCGTATCCAAGAGCATGAGATATCTTTCCATTTTCTAATATCCTCTTCAGAGTACTATAGTTTTCAGTATAGAGGTCTTTTGCATCTTTTGTTAGATTGATTCCTATTTCTATTGTTTTGGATGCTATTGTAAAAGGTATTGTTTCCCTGATTTTTCTCTCAGTGAGTTTGTTATTTGTGTACAAGAAGGCTATTGATTTTTGAGTGTTGACTTTCTAATCAGCTACATTACTAAATCTGCTTATTAAATATAGCAGTCTTTTGGTGGAGTTTTTGGAATCTTCTAAGTAGAGTATTACGTCATCTGCAAATAATGATAGTTTAACTTCTTCCTTTCCTCTCTTTATTCAAATATTTTTTAATTTCAAATTTTTATAGAAATCTATAGTCTGATATTGGTATTTTATATAGATTATAGAAGCAATAAAATATAGAATACAAGCATCCATGCATCCTGGGTTATTTTGGTGTGTAGCACAATGACAAAAACAATAACTAATGTGTAGACTCAGACATCGTGACTCCCGCACTAGTTTATTATCTTTGTGAGTATAAATTGTAGAGTATTTGCTATACTCTGTGATTTCTGGGTGTGTGGACTTTAAACTAACAGCCTGACATTGACTGAAATACTGATAATTTCTCATCAAATGTTTAGATGCTTAAAAAATAGCATAAGATAAAAATTTAAATCTAAAACGTTTAAATAAGCTTGGTAAATTCTGCAGACTGATTTCTGTTCCTGTAGAAACACAGGGTGCTAATAGTTGCAAGGTTTTCAGAAAGCCTCAGAATCAAATGCAATGGGGCCAAAGTAAAACTCCTTTTCCAGGAATGTTTATAGTTTAGTAAAAAAAGGGAAAGGGTAATGAAATAATTATATAATGAAAAGTAGCATATAAACTGCCTTGAAATGTGCAGAGGTAGATATAAGAATTTGACTCTACTGGACTAAGATAATTCACGAGTAGAGAAGTTCCTATTGGAGTATCAGTCACTTTTTTACTAAATAACGTCTTAAACTGAGGTCAGAGTTTACTTTTATTATCATTGTTACCTCTGGAGAATGAAAGCCTGAACTGTGGTTAAAGACTGACCACTGCTTTCTGAATATACACTGGGATGAATTATTTTAATCCAGGCAATCAATAATTTGTTATTCGATCTAATTATGAGCTCGGTACTAGGGAAAAGAGTGAAGGTGAATAAAAGTTGGTCTCTGATACGAGGACCTTCCAAGTTAATAAAGCTTCCAAAATAAATAATAAAACGTATTTAAGCATTCGAGAACAAAAGTCTGGAAATACATACAATCTTTACTATTTGATAAAACATCTCAACATCAGTTTATGACTGCATATGTTCTTCTATAAACTTTGATTCCACTAAGATCAACTGAATAATAGAATTACTGAGCAATAGGAGTCCTTTAGATTGATACTAAACCTTACAAGAATCTCCCTAGCATCTTACCATTGTTTAGGTTCTCACTTATGCCCGATAACTTGTTATACAAGGGATATAATGAGATTATCACAACTTTAGAATGCTCTCTTAGAGAAAGAATACCTATGTACTATTTCTGAGACAAAGAAAATACCTATGTGATGTATGTTTTATTTCCTTCTTTCTGAGACATTGAATTTAATCCAGCTAAAATTCTTGTCATTAGCTACAGAAATTGTCAAAATTCAGAAATGAAATTTGTTTCTGTTTTGGAAACTTGTGAAATCAGGATTGATTTCTTCATAGAGAGGTTGTTGCTGACTGTAACACCTCCTCCAAAATCATCTGGTGTTTTGAACTACAAAGATATAATCAAGAATAAATTACCTTGTAATTATATGCAGACTACATCAAGAAATACAATGCAATTTATCTTTGACTCTAACTCTACTGTTTTAGTTTAAAAAGTTTTGAGTGCTTGTAATTTGTATTTCACTCCTTAATGTTTTCAAAATACCTTTATTCAGAAAATGTATGGAAAAGATAATCAGTTTTTCTTTCTTGATAAAATGGAAAAACTAAGTAGTAAGTTTTATGAACAGTTTATCGGTGGTGTAAAATGAAACTGAGTTTATTCAACAAGAGTTTATGTTGTGTGTGGAGCAGCAGGACAAACTCCTATGGATATAAAAATTTTTCTAGGCATGCTTTTAGTGAATATGTAAATATTAAAATGTCACTTTAAATCTAGGTCAGTCTAATGAGATACCATCATTAAAATGTTGATTTGTTTTTCTTTTTCCTTCCTTCCTTCCTTCCCTTTTTCCCCAATCCTCATTCCTTTTTCCTTTTAAAAAATTTGTTCACATTTCAGTGTCGATTTTATACTTTGGATCTTATTTATTCTTTCAGTTTCTCACACCAGGGAGACAAGTTTTTTCTATTAATTAAAATTTTTAAAAATGTCAAATTTTCAAAAATTGATTCAAGTTTTAGGGATATAATTGCACATTCTTGCCCTATCATTGACCATTTTTTCAGTCATCATAATCACATGTTGATTGGCTTAATTAGAGAAGAAATGAAGTTAAGCATATTTCACTCTTCCTGCAGATGTACATTTTGCTGCCAAGTGTAGTGTTAATTAGCTTACTACTGACAGGTTAGTTTTGATTTTGCTTTTTGAGAAAGAAAAGATACTTGGTGTGTACTTATTCTTTCTCATGTAAGTAAGTCCCAAATGGTAGACTGTAAAGAGAGCTTTGTTTGCTCTAGTTTTAAATAAAGGATTTCACCCAGTAGACAAAATAGCAACTCTTATAAAATGTGCTAACTGAAAGGATATCTAGTATGTTTAAATATCATGTGTGTATTTTGGCAAACATTTACGTAATTTACTATAGTACTATAGTAAATGAAATGGTATTAATACTATAAATGGGTTCTTTACTGAACTAGTTTTTCTGTACTTTTTTCTCTGTTATGCTCTATAAAAACTGCTTACATACAAGAAAAAACAAGCCAAGAAAACTAAAACATAGTTTAGAAAGAAAACAGTGAGTCATATTTTCCTCACTGGAACAATGCCTATTTCAATATGAGTACTAATGTATGCACTGCAAAATTGTATATATACAATAGCATTAATTATAAATTTTATATATATTTAAATTATATATAGATGTTTTTACTGTTTCCTTTCTTCTACTTCTTTCATTTTTACTTATGTAATTGATCAATAATTGTTGAAACATAATGAGAGTGGGTCTAGTTTGTCAGTGTGGGTGAATAGCAGTTCAAAAGATCTGGGGGAGTCAAGATCTTATTGAAAAAATATACTATTTGTGAAAAGCTATGTGATATAATTTAAAGAGTGGCATTACTTTGTTATACAGGTAAAAATGCATATTTTGACAGGATGTACAAAGGAAATTTCCATAGACTATGAAACATTTATAACACATTTTTCAAGTGGGGTTGAATTTTGACAGTCAAACAAAAGAATATAAACCACTGATTGCAGTTTGGGGAAAGATGGGAAATTGAATAGCATATCCATGCAATGCCACTGACAATATTTGGTTAACATTATTTGTCAGAGCACACATAGCAAAGAATAAACATCTGGAAGTTGTCACAATGTCCCATAAATTGGCATCTATTTCAAAAGTACATGTGCTCTCCCTAGGCTTCTGATAGTTAAGATGATTTTAAATTTAGAGGTCTATGTATTGGCTGGATCCTATATCCTCTCAAGTCCTCATGTAATTCAGATGGGGCTGAGTCTGGCCCTTGTGATTGGTTTGTGGTCTAGTGCTAGGATTGGTGATGTGAGGGCTGCACCCACCTAGGGGTGGAGCCCACATACAGTGTAAGAGCGAGAGGAACGCTGGTCTTCCTTTTGCCCTCTCTCTCTAACTCTCTCTCTTGCCCGGGTCACATGCCTGCCTCTTTTTTGGCCGCCATGAATGACTGACTCCCCCTGTGCCCTCCCACCACCATGCTGCCTTGGAGCCAGCTGAGTATGGACAGAAACTCCTGAGAACTGTAAGAAATAAATTTTTTCTCCTCTAATTTTGGGCATCAGGTATTTTGTCTCAGCAGCGAGTGAAAAGTAACCAAGGCAGTCAATAACTAGGGTAAGAACAAAAGCATTATGCAGTTTCTTATATATATCAAAACTTTCATAATTTTCACAGTATTTCTTTTCCAAAATGGTTTTCAAGTCAGTGATAAATTTAAGCAAATTCAGCTTCAGAAAACTAAAACCATTTTATCCTTCTTAATGATGATGGTTTAATATAGGGAATTTGTTTCTTACCAAATCATTCACAGTACAGGAAAGAATATTGTAGGCTGGTTTTCTTGAGACTATTGCAGAGTATCATGTGACCCACTAGGAGAAGTTACACTGAAAAGGCAAGGTATTAGGTGTCTGTCCCTGACAATTTTGACCCTGATTTTCTCACTGTGCCTCAATCTGGAAATTACCCCACCTTTGCCACATCTTCCATAATGTTTCACAGAGTAAACAATAAGGACACAACTGAAGACTATATAATATTCGAATGTTTATGCAATCATAAACAAATGCCAAAGCCTTATATCCCCTTTCTCTGCCCTTCAAATATCACATGAATGCATCAAAGTGGAGAAATCTAATTTAGATAAAGAACACAGCCAGTTCTAACACACCAAGAAGGGAGAATCAAAGGAAATTACAGCAAATCGACATATGCACTATAAATTTGCCTTTTTATGTTTGTCTTTTGTATCTATGTGTCCCATCTTGATCATTTTAATTCTCTTAACATTGTTCATATAAACTCATCATCATGAATTGAAATTTATATTCTTATCCCATAGGTACCACAACAACAGAACTAACTATTGAGTCTAAGTTTCACATACTATTTCATAATTTTAGTATATATGCTTTTTTATTTTATTTGACAAATATTTATTTAGCACCTACTTTGAGTTGTACATACTTCTCGATGCTTTTGCACTACGGTATTTCGTGATCTTCTGATGCATAATGATACAGGCATGAAGAGTTATCATACAATAATTACACAGGACAACATCAGTATATAGAATAGATAAATAATAAAATTTGGAAAGGAAAGTGTAAAAATATTTCTTGAAATAAATGAGAAAATGTTTAACATCATAAAGACAAGGAAGATTGGAATAATTAAAAAGAAGGCCTAAATCTGGAGAGCACTGGAATCAGCTGGAACTGGCTAGTGAGAGCCTATTTGAACTCATCACTTTCCAATTCTGGGATCAGTGACATCCTGCTAACAGTTTGAATTAGATGAAAGTGAAAAAAATATTACTTATTTAGATATGCTTAATCCTCCCTGCATGGCAGTAACATGGAGGAAGAGGACTTGAGGACAATACAGGCAGAGAAAAGAGCAAGTACAAAGTTCACAGATACTTCCTACCATGTTCAGCAAACATTCTAAATGGTTGAGGAATGGTGCTTGATGTGGACTGTGGTGATGCTGGTGAGATGAGTAGAGTCTATCACACAACACTGACAAAGCGTAAGCATGTGCTATGTGTATTATAGAAAATGTATTTGAAATAATAGAGGAAACATTCATAATTTTGCTTGTAAAAAAGGTTAATTTGTTCAAATTTGCTGAATTTCCTTTGATTTGCATACACAGTCCTACATACTATGTGTTACACATCCATGGATTTAATCAACTGAGAATTGAAAGTAATTTTTAAAAGCTGTTTCTTTACATGGAAAGATTTCCACCTCATAATTATTACCTAAACAATACAGCCTAACAACTATATATATATAACACATTTCCATTGTATTAGTTATTATAAATATTATAGCTGTGCCTTAAGTCATAGGAGAGGGCTGCATATTTTATATGACAAAACAGTACTATATTATATAAGGGATTTGAACGTTTGTGGCTTTTGGTATGAACCTGGTTATATAACTCTATGCTTCATGTAGTCAAAAGGTAGCTACATATATTGTATTTTTTTCACAACCTATAGATAGGAAAGGTAGTGTATTGGGCAATATGCTATGTATCCCCAAGTCTTCATACTTCTGATGGGACTGAGTCTAGTGCTTGTGTTCAGTTTGTTGTCTAGCGCCAGGATTGATGATGTGGCTGATACACACGTCCAGGGGTGGAGCTAAGATACAGTGTAAGGGAAGGCGAGTCTTCCTCTTGTGCTTCTGCACTTCCGCTCTCCCTCTCTCTCACCAGCACGCCTTGCTGCTTGGGGTCATCATGAACGGCAGCTCCGCCACCCCATGCTGCCTTGGAACCAACTTAAGGATGAACTGAAACTCCTGAGAAACTGTAAGAATAAACCTTTCCTTCCCTAATTTTGGGCATCAGGTATTTTGTCTCAGCAATGAGTAAAAAGTAACTAAGACAGGTGGTTTCCTTTTCTTGCCTTTTCTGATATATAGTTGTCTCTTGTATACTTTATTATTCATTTTGAGAGTTTCCTACTGGCCTTTGCCAAATTTTGGAATATAACAAATGTATATAGTTTCAGAATATAACAATTTATCATAGTTATTCTTTTTCCTTTATATTAGAGAGGATGATAGTTTCAGGTATCACCCTTTATTCTCTGCTTCCAGAAATAATCAACTGTGGGATTCAGTAATGAGATTAGTTGATTTTCTTATTACGATGACAAAACAGAACTTCCCGCACAAAGATAGGACTGCCTGGAAGGTTTTTTTCATGCTGTCTGTTGCAGTCATTCACAGATAGTCTGAGGCTATTTACTATACAAATGGAATATAACGGATAAAGATTATCATTTGGGCACCAAGTCCTTTTACAGTAATCTGGTCGGGAAGAGATCAAATTTAGACACTAGCAGTGTTGAAAACGTTATTCTTTGAGTTCTCTTTTGAATACGTTCATGGATATCATGAATCGGATGTTCTTTTAATTACTGGAAAAAATAACTTCTGCATTTTCTTAAGAATTGTTTCCTTGCAGTTAATTCTCTGTTTCAACTTTCCTGTTCTTTTATCCAGTACTGTGTCAGTTTTGTTTCTTTCATGTCTCACTGGAATCATGTGTCTAAATTCCCAACTCCATGTGTTAAATTTATTTGTAGTCTGAAATTGCCTCAATATATACTTGAAATTCAGTCTAAAAGTTTGTGTACATAGTGAACTATAACCTAACTTGCTGAGTAAGCAGAAGGTAATCTATTCTTAGCGAATTAACTCTCAGCCACATTGTAGGGGTAGAGAGAGGGGCATAGGCAGAGATAGGACATGACCGAGGTGGTTGATGTTTATGAAAATGACCACATGGCCTGGGAGTTTAGTTCAGTGGCACAAGCCCTGCCTGGGAAGCTCAAGGTCCTGGGTTCCATCCCCGTTACCACAAAAAAAAAAAAGAAAGAAAGAAAGAAGGAAGGAAGGAAGGAAGAAGAAGAAGAAGAAGAAGAAAGAAAGAAAGAAGGAAAGAAAGAAAGAAAGAAAGAAAGAAAGAAAGAAAGAAAGAAAGAAAGAAAGAAAGGAAAAGAAAAAGAAAATGACCACATGCCGATTGATTGTGCACAATATATTTGATGAAGCTAGCTCCTGTGGAATCGTTACATGTATTCACTATGTGCCCCTACCTCCCGTGATCATTATCCAGAAAAAATACTTAAGACCCTAATTGGCTTAGATTACACCAATCAGTGAAAATTTATTTTGAGAAATCAGATTATGCCTGTGAGTACAACGGTCCTCTGACCTTTTGGAAACTCAGCCCAGTTCTCCCTGTCTTGTAGCACTTTTACCTGTTATCTTCTCCCTGCATTCACAACCTTATAAATAAACTTTTGTTTAGCATTATGTTAATTTCTGGATCCCTTATTCTCTGTTAGACTTGATTTCCTCAGTTTCGGCCAAGGGATTTTGGCTTTGAGCCAGTCTCACCTCACTTTTTCATTGTTTGTCAGTCAGAGTAAAGGCACCAACCCAAAGACTGGACCCCCGCCAGAGGCAACAACATCAATCAAGTATCAGTCGACTGCAGTTGACCATATATTCAAATCCAGTGATCAAGGCAATGATCAAGTTTTATTAGATCCAGCAACTTTTGTACTTCATTTTCATTTTCTTTCCCTCAGTTCCCTTTTTCCGTCCCTTAAGTGTCACCTGGTTATATGATAGCTCTGGAGTCACTCTGATTTCATAGAATGCCTGATTTACATATTGTTCCTTGCTCAATAAAATTAGTTTGAATAAAATATATCTGAGGTTTTGTTTTCGCCATTAACCTGGATATCATGTACAGCTTATAGGAACATTCATAAGAATGCCCATTTCCCATTCTTTCCCCTTCAGATTGCAGAGTAAGGTTTTAAGGTAAAAAAGTGCTACACTTCAAGGAACAGAAAACAAAAAACCAAGACAAAAAAAAAACCACATAAACAAGAGAGGCACTCCTTATCTCCAAAATAACTCTCTGATGCATTTAATGCACTATTAATTGCTTCCTGATATTCACACACTGATACAGCTTTAATTATACCTGTGTGTGTGTGTGTGTGTATATATATATATATATATATATATATATATATATAAATATATTCCTTTGTCTGGATTTTTCCTTTCATTCATCAAAGAAAGATCTTCTACATTAGTAACCAAAAATCTTTAATACTGTTAAGTTCACTCATTAATGAAAACAATATTTATAAATGAGATAGAGCAATAAAGTTGGCAAGAATAAAAGAAACTCATAGGTAGATAATAAAGACAAGATATTATTTCCAGAAGGGTATAGTTAATAGGATAAATGATTCAGAGAAATTGAGCATAAAACATGCATGTTAAATTTGGTATTATGAGTTTTGAACTCATTAAGTTTGCAAAAGTAGGCTGTGTTCTAGTTACATTTTAACATTAAATTTTGTCCTATTTTATTTTCATAGCTGTTAATGTATTTTCATGTTTTCAACTTTCTACATTTTTTATTTGTTTTACATATAAATGTACTGATTGATTTCTTTTAACTACAGTGTTCATAAGTATTGTGTCATCTTTTCTTTCTAATGTCATTGCTACAGTATGAATTTAAAATGTTGCCCAAAGGTCTGGATAATAAGAGTTAAACTCCATCCTATGGTACGATGTATTGGGAGATACTGGAAGTTTTAAGAGGTGTACTTGATGGGAAGATGTAATTGGGGTCCAACTTGTAGGCCCAAATAAATTTTCCTCTTTTAAATTGATTATCTCGGATGTTTTGTTACAGTAACAGAAGTAAAAATAAACAGAATAACCTAGCCACAGTTCAAATGATGACTAAACTTCCCTGTCCCACTGACATAAGGTTTAGCCATGTGACTTTCTCTATTCAACAGAATTTGGCTAAAACCTTAACAGGCAGCATGTTCTTCCCACTGTTCTTACAGTCTGCTTTCAGAGACGGAAGGCATGAGCAGGGCTGTGCAACTATTGCACAACCTAAAGAAGAGTCACCATAGACATCCAAAATACAACAGAGAAATAAATGTCTATTGTCATAAGTATTTGAGATTTGGAGAGTGTTTGGTGTGTACCATTATCACAGCAACATATTATCAGGTGTTTGGCAAATACTTATTGATGCATTCATGATATAATAACATTAGCAGTAAAAATTAAATTGTGATAATTTATAATTTAACTCTGATTAGAATTATGCAGTTATATATATTAGTTTAGTATTGTGAGTGAACAAAATTACTGTATAATTAATGACACAACAAAAATATTTTGTCTTGCACTCCCATAAAGTAGAAATTTGACACAATTTACTTGGGTAATATCAAGCAATGAAAGAGCTACATTCTTTTTGGAAGCACTAGGAGAAATTTGCCAACAGCTACAAATTGCCCATTTTTGGAACTTTTCACCATTTTCAAAGACAGAAACATTCCTTACACATAGCATCTCTCTGACATTTTCTTAGTCCTCTTTTTTTCATATTTAAACATATCTGTGGTGATGTTGGCATCCATCCAGGATATTCTCTCCATTTTAAGGTCAGCTGATTAACAACCTTAATTCTATCTGCAACTTTAATTCTCTTATATATACTTTCATGAATAATTGTCTAATTAATATAAATCTTCCTGATAACAATGAGCATGACTTTACTTGGGAAATAAACTGCTCTTTTCTTTCTTTCTTTCTTTCTTTCTTTCTTTCTTTCTTTCTTTCTTTCTTTCTCCTTTGCTTTTTATTCATTTATGAACCTGGAATTGAACTCAGGACCTTGTGCTTACCAGGCAGAAGCCATGCTGCTAAGCTACACCCCTGGCCCCTACAAACTGTTCTTATAGATAATGAATTAAAAATCTGAAAATAAGACCATTCTGGAGTGCAGTGGGTCCTAAATCTACAATAAATATCCACACAGGTAAAGAGGACAACGAAAAGTAGTAAACGTGAGGACAGGGGCAGAGATGAGACTTAGAACGTCACTCACTACCTATCCTGTACACCATGTGTGCACCCATGAGAAGCTAGAAGAGATGTGGGAGGATATGCTCTTGGAATATTCAGGGAGAGGGTTCTGACATCTTGTCACCTTGGTTTCAGTCTTTGGTTCTTCAGAATTGTGAGATTTTGGTTTCTGCTCTTAAATCCAACAACTTTGTGATAATCTGCTATAATGCAGACATGGGTAGGTAATAATCATACAAATTATTCACAGATTCTGGAAATCTAGACATGGACATCTCCAAATATCATCATTTTGACTATCACATTTATATAATCTGTGACTAACTGACATCATCTTGAAAACAGTATATAGTAAAATCACTGATAAAAATAAAAGCTGATTGATGCAAGCCAGAGAACTATGCTAAAGTAATACTTCCTTACTTTATTGATATTAATGATAAATTATATTAACAAGACTATTCAAATACTATCTACTTATTTTTTGGACCAAATTTCATTGCAGTTCTCTGTGATTCAAATCCAAATATTTGAATAGTCTTCTTAAGCTGTAAATCTCCAAATAAAGAAAGTAAGAGTGGCATAAGTCTGCTTAAAATGATGTAATTCTCCTGTAAATAACCAAAAAAGTCACTGGTCCATTCCCCATAGTTTCAACAATTTCAACATTGCTCAAAACTCTAAGTTCAAAGTTTCTCCTGTGCCTGAAGAAAACTCTGAGCTTTGAACTCTTGTAACAATCCAAAGCAAGTTATGTGAACCTAAAAGACAGCTGCATAGGGTAAACAGTACCGTTCCAAAAGAGAGAACAGAAGGAATCAGACCTAAGCAAGTTTGAACCCAACAAGTCTGAAACCCTTTTGTTCTATGTCTTATATCCATCCAGGGCATATTGTTGTGAATTGTGAATTTAGAAGAGCCTGCATGCCCCCATTCCTATACCCTGGTTTGTTGCAACCCCCACTTCTTCTCTCATTTCCTCACTACCTACAGCTTTTCTAAGCAGACAATCCATGTTTTTGGTACCTCCAACTTCCTGGGTTCTGTTTTTACCTTTGATTTTATTCTCATAGTTTCACACATTGCCCTTTCAAGAAGTACCAACAGGGTCTTTGACCTTGCCACATTTTTTGGTCAGGCCTTCCAAACTTTCTTTTGAATGTAGGTGGAAGCTTTCATGACCCTACAGCTTTTGAATTCTGCATGTCTGAGAAATCAGCATTATGTGAGTAATGCTAAAGTCTGCCCCCAGCTCAGGCAGTAGCCAACAGTTCTTTGACCATAGCTGCAGGAAACTCTGAGGACCTAGATTTTGAGCACAGTGAAATGCATCCTGGAGAACTAATTTCCTAGTCAACTGTTCTCAAATAGGGAACTCATGGATTCTCTTCCAAAATAAAAGTTGAACCCATGAGCAACAGGTGATATGTTGTTGGTTCCTGAGGTGACATTAGGACACTTATTTTCCTATCCTATTTCAAGTAATTGGCTTCTTGTTAATGTTGCTAGTCTCCTCAGAAACCATACTTCCTATGGCCTCAATTTTATACAAGGTTCTTTTTTGGTCAGAAATGTAAAGTTTTCTCGGATATCTCCCCTCTGATTTTTGCTTCTAATTCTCACAGTGAGTCTGTGTAAAATCAGACAGTAGCACCCATGTATGAATAATGAGCTTCTTTAAATTTTCTTCCCCAATTTTATTTGGTTCTTACCTCTCCAACAGCCTCTTATAATCTCTGGATGTGGACCAAATGCATATAAATGTTTTATGAAAGTGTAACATACATAACATCTGGTCTAGTATCCAAAAGATTTCTTGTTCCTACTTAAAACCTCATGAGTACTATTTTCATAATTTCTAAATTTTTATTAGTACATATTTGTACTACCTAATGAATATATTAATTGTGGGGAGTTTGTGCATTCACATAACACATTACTTTCTCATCCCACATTTTTACTGTCTACATTTGTATCAAAATTCTGTCTACATTTGTATTCAAAATTCTGGTCTTATAATCTCCCACTAGAATGGCTCATTTTATGTTTTACTCTTCTAGGTTTACTGCAGTCCATTTCTCCAAAGTCTTTCTAATTTCTTTTGCAAACTATTTGCAAAGGTTTCTAGTCAAGCTTAGTCACAGCAATAACCTCACTTCTGCAGTACTAATTTTCTGTATCACACAGTTTTCCCATTGCTGAGACAGAATGCCTGACACCCTCAATTTAAAGAACAAGAGCAAGAGGTTTAAATGAGACATGATAGAGTAGAGCAGAAACATCAGCACTTTGGAGCCCAAGGCAGAGGGTTTCATATTAAAGCCTACTACAGAGAAACTAGTGACTTAGCAAAATCCTTTAAAAAAAAAACTTAAAAAAGAATTTAGGGATGTACTGTAGTGCAAAGGTCTTGGTTCAAACTCCAATTAAAAAAAGGTAA
Source organism: Dasyprocta punctata (assembly GCA_004363535.1). NCBI lineage: Eukaryota > Metazoa > Chordata > Mammalia > Rodentia > Dasyproctidae > Dasyprocta > Dasyprocta punctata. The sequence goes on along the minus strand of RJWM01008052.1, from coordinate 56,030 downwards.
AGTTTTTTTTTTTTATTTTTCAGTCATAGAATTTTCAGGCTATGGTCAGCTTGTACTTAAGCAGAAACTTCAAGGTTGAAAAGCATGGCAGCTTAAAACAGTTCACTTCTCAGCAGCCAGGAGCAGAGCAAAGAGAAAGAGCACAGGGGAGGAAGAACATAGGAAGCAAATATTTCCTCAAAAGTTATCACCTCATGACACCCAGACACACCTAAAAGTATGCTTTACTAATCTAGGTGTCTCTCAGGACAACTGAGCAGACAAACTGAACCATCACACAGATGTATTATTCCAAAAATCTCATTAATGTTTTTGAACAATGAAGTAGATTTCAGGGGCGAATTTCACCTTACAACTTTCATCTCAAGTTTGAATTCATTTTCAGGAGTAAAATATGGAATGATTTGCCTGTGTTCAGAAGACTATATGCATATTCATTTTTTTCACATAGGTCACTTATAGAATTAGACATTGTCAGTAAATGAGAATAACAAGTAAGTATTTTTGTAAGTTTGCATGCGATTTGACACTAGTCATTAATAAATTTAATACTAATGGAATTGCATGTTGATAGAGCATGATCATAAAATTAAGGCAAAAATCTTATTGCAAAATAGCTACAGAAAAAGTAACTCCTTTACTTTATACCCTGTTTTATAACAGTCAGTAATTTAGGTAATATTTGTAATAATTTATTGCAATTGTGTTGTTTTAAATTACATAACAAAGGAGAAGCCTTTTGATTGTAAAACATTTGATGTAAAGCAATGCAGTAGATTTTCCTTTCTTCAATGTAAATGTATGACCTGTATAGTTTTTATCTGCCTGGGAATGTATAGATATATGCTCTGAACGTTTTAAGTGCAGTTTCACTTTTTCATCATGGTTCATTTGTACTGGAAGAAGTACCAAACTATGTTTATAAAAGTCAAGAACAAAGGCTTTTTTTAACGAATATACCACATAATCAGAAAACATGTTTTCAGAGTCTTATCACAGTTGTAAGTAGTGTTGAATTGGCCATGGAGAAGTTTTGAGTATTTGTGCTAATAATCACAACTTCTTTTGCAAAACAGCATCTTGGCATTCTTCCCAACTAGTTTCATTACAGAATAAGATAAAAATATTGTGGACTAAAGGAATTTTTGAACTCTTTCCCTCATTATGATGATGTACACTCCTGTGTACATTGTACACAATCTTCCTATCTCCCTACTTGATTTTCTTTGGATAGAGAAATGAAATGTGATTAACAAAAACACTTTCTATGGGCAAAAGGGAAGTGGACAGATCTAGAAGGAGGGAAGTGGGAAAGTTGGCGAAGGGGAAGGAGAAGAAAATGTTTTAATATTTATTACCTCCATGAATCAACTCACCAAGATTAATGTTGTGCTGCAAATATGTGCTAATGAAAATTAGCAGAAACACACACACACACACACACATAAACCCTTTCCTTAAGCCATTACTTTCCTCTTGGTTGAACAGAGATGGAACTAAAATCTCTAGAAAAACCTTTTAAAATGAACTTTCTCACTTGGAAAAGATATTCTCAGCACTCTGTGCATCTTATAAGTAAGGATGAGCATTCCAACAATCATCTCGGGTCCTTGAGTAAGACAGATGGAAAGAGTGTAAGTGTTGCAGTTGATTGTAAAGTCCCAAGATCAGAGCTGGAATAGCTTCTTCTATAACTCTTTTAGAAGAGGTCAATAATTTATTTAAGGAACCAAAGTCTTTATTACTTTATTGTTTTATGTTGTTGAGTTCAATTCTCACTTTATGTATTTTTTTCTCTTCTATACCTGAGAATTTTTTTGTTTTTACCTACTTTTACATTATTCAAATCATCTTTGCACTCTAAAATCAATAAAATTAATTAGCATGCTTCAATTCTGCTCAGATTTGTATGTTTTCAGATGCTTCGTAAGCATTTCTGATTTAATTAACAGCTATATTTTTAATCTGTCTGCTAAGGTTTCATACAAAATCAGAGCTACAGCTGGGGTTTATAAAGAAAAATGTGAAATCTGGACATACAGGTGAAACAATAATGATCAGCAACTGAAAATTTTCTGTTCCCCATAACATAAAAAGTGTCAGTTGTTCTTTGCCCACAGCTCTGCAAAATATTTTTGATCCTTTTAGATAAAGAATTTGTTAATACTTTAAAGTTTTAAACTTAAGATCTGTAAAGATTTTTTGAGTCTGATAGGTGATTGTTTTACTTCGGCAAGAAAATTCATGCCATGTCTATAGCAATAATTCACCTCTAAGCATTTTAGGGGTACTAAAACTATGGTAATAAAAATATGAGATATCTGAAAAACCTAGCTAAAGATAAAATATAGTAAAAACTCAAAAATTGAATACTTCATGAATTTGCATTGACATACACTTTTTTTTCTTTTCTGGTCTCAGAACTGATATGCTTGCTCCCTCACAATCTTGCCTAACTCAAGTATAAATCTAATCTGTATAAAAAATAAACATGTTTTTGATAGTCTTTCATCCTAATGAATTTGAACTTTTTTCCTGTGTATGGCTGCATGGTTTTATACCTCTTTTCTGGAACCTATCTGCTATGTGCTGAATTGTGTCTCTCTCCTTCCCCAAATTCACTGGTAAAACCATCACTCCAGATAGGACTGTATATGGAGACCAAAGTATTTTAGGTAATTAAAATTGATTGAAGTATTGAGAGAAGAGTTTTAATCTAAGAGGGTATATGACCTTGTTAAGACTAAGCAGGAGATGGGAAGAAACAGAGAAAAAAGAGACAAAGAGCTTGATTTTAAGAAGGCATCTGCAAACCAGGAATGCTATTCTCACTAATGTTTGACCATGATATCACCTTGATTTGGAATTTAGTTTCTAGAACAATGATGAAATACATTCTTGTTGTTTAAGCCAACCAGCCTGCTGTACACATGGATTGATCACTGTTGTGGATATTTTGTGAAAAATGAATCATCAGAGGATTTCATCATTATACTTACATGATACAATAGAGTTATTACATCATTAGGTAATCCTATGGGTTCACCATCATAAGTGTATTCTATTGTTGACTGTAATGTACTTGTATGGTGCAGGACTGAACTTTATCATGGCAGCCTGAGAAAGCTAAAGAGCTGTGCTGTTTTAACTTACATCATTGTTATCTGTATAGTTTTTTCTCTTCTAGATTTTAAATTTTAAGGCTTTTACTTTCTTTGCCCTGTAATCCCTACCATTCAGTTCATTTCAGTATTACCTGCTCAGTTATATATCTATGAATGATTGAAAGAAATCCTCAACTGAAATTCATTTAGAGAGGAGTGGAATACCATAGCATATGGAGCTAAAAGTCACCATTAAGTCTGCAGACTCAGACTCTCAGATACTGACTCCAGCTCACTTTGTCTAGACAGCAAATAACTCAGATTATGGTTGAAAGTGGTACAGGAAATGCCTGACTCACAGGAGTAATAGACTCTGTGTGTGTGTGTGTGTGTGTGTGTGTGTGTTAGTCATAAGAATAATGGTTTCAGTTTCGACGCATTCATCCACACATGGAACATATTTTGATCATTCTTACTCCCAATATTCCCTTCTTCCTTCCTCCCCCAACTGCCTGGATCCCTTTCTTCTTTTCTAATAATTTGACTCTCACTTACTTTTCATCTCTTTTTAAAACTTTTCTAGTTTGTAAATAGTTTTTAGATTACAAATATGAGTGAAATGGGCGATTTGATGACTAAGTCTGATTTTTTTCACTTAAAATATTGACCTCCAGATCTAGTTTTTTCTGCATATGCCATGGTTTTAGGTTTTGTGTGACTAATTAATATTCCATTGTAGATAGATAGATAGATAGATAGATAGGACTTTTTAATCTATTCATCTGTTGAGGGCCGCTTAGACTGTTTTCATAGCTTAACTACTCTGAATTGTGTTGCCATAAATATAGGCATGCAGGTATCACTATAATATGCTGACTTTAACTCTTCCAAGAATATACTGTGGACAGGCATAGCTGAGTCAGATGGTAGTGCTATTTTTAGTTTTGTGTGAACCTCCATACTTATTTGCTTAGTGGTAATACCAATTTACATTTCCATCAGCAGTATAGAGGATTCTTTTTTCACTGCCTACTTGCCAATATTTATTTCTTTATCTTTTATTTTTTTGTAATTTTAAAGATAGCCATTCAGACTAAGGTGAGATGGAATCTCAACATAGTTTTAATTTAGATTTCTCTGACGGCTAAACATTTTGAACATTTTTTCATATAGTCATTGGTCTATTTGTACTTTATCTTTTGTGAATTTAAATATTCTTTATTTTTTATCTACTTAAGTCTACTACAATAATATTTTAAAATGAATATTTGAGGAAATACACCTTACCCCAATTCTGACTCAATATTTCTAAATTAAAATACCCAGACTCTACATTTTTAAAACTGTTTAGGCAAAATTGATGTAGGATGGCCCAGAGACTTTCTTTTGTGAGTTATCCATTTCTTTTCTTTCTCACTTGATTGCTAATTTTTGTAAAGATAACAATTTCCTTTATGACTCTTACAGAAAAACAAGAAAAATTGTGGGAAGGGGGATATATCCTGATAAAGCTGTTATTGTACTGGTAGTGAAATTTTTTCAGTGAGACCTAAAATAAAAATTGGAGTTTAGTATTTAAACTACCAAAAATTTTCACCTATGTGCAAAGTAGTATAACTTACTTCTAATAATTTTATACTTTACAGTATTTTTAAGAATAAGTTATGAAATTAAATCTAGATAAAAGGGTGATGTAATAATGACTAGTCACTGAAAAGGGTTTAATCACGTGAGTACAGAGAATATATCAGTGTTAAAATCGCATGGGATAAGGAAAAAATAATGGAGACTCTAGTATATCTTGATCAGCACTATTAAAAAGAATAGTTTTATTTTAATAAATAGAATCAAATTGAAAGATAATTATAAGTCTATCAGAAAACTAGAACCATTATTGAAAGAATGGTTGAAAATACAACACATTCATTGAATATGTTTGTATTACAGATACTGTGATACAGCAGACTAAAATCTTTTCTAGTTAATATCTTCATTCCCATTTATTAGAAGGGGAAATTAAAACCAAGGAAAGATAAATAACTTATAGAAGAAAGTAAATTAGAGTTTTCTTAATGCAATATACCTGAACAACTACTTATACTACTTTGGTTATACATTTTTATAGGACCAGGTAATGTTTTGTACCTTTGTAGTTAGATTTTTTTATGTTATATTTTGTTTTTATTCCAGAAGTGATGATGAATGTATAGTGGCACAGTCACCATAATTAAATTCATGAAACAAACTATGGAGTTTTGAAATATTTGGGCTGTACTATGATGATAATAACAATTTCCAGATTAATGAAATCAATGCACCAGAATTTACTCCATATATTAACAAATCATATTACAATTTTGAAAAAGAGCAAGATAAATGAAAACAGACATCTGTTCTCTTCTATAGAACAATATTTTTCTTAAAAGGAGAGTTTTTAAAACAACAGTATTGTATCATTCTCTTGATTATGTAAATCTTTGTTCCTTCCATTAAGCATTATACATTTCAATAAAACTGGACTAAACAGAAAGATGATGTTTATTGCAGCACAATGTGGCTAATACTAGAAAAGCTTAACTATATGGGCATAAGAACTTTAACATCTTTCACTCTCTGAATATCTGTATTTCTGAAAAACACTTTTCATTATCCGTGGCAAAAACGGACAAATTTTTCTGAAGTACATTTATGGCCATTGGGTACCATTGTGAGCAAAGGAGTAGTAAAATGTATGTTCTTCTAATTGTTATCAGTATATAGGTTCATCCTTCTACATGTTGAAATCATAATAAATTTAAAAAGAAGAAGAGAGAGAGACAGAGAGATGTGACAGAAAGAGAGAGAAAAAGAGACAAGAAAAAGAGGAAAGAGAAAACTTTTAGTATACCATTTTTTATTTTATGAAACATAAATCTTTTATAGACTTATCACAATAACTAAAATCCCCATTTTCATTTCTATGTTCAAATAATCAGATAGTATTCAAACATCTGTCACCTGGTGAATTCTTCAAGAGTTGTGGTGTGCAACAAACTTTTTCTTTTTTCTTTTTTTGTGCTTGGCATAAATTTGAGCCTTGCTACTGTTCTCTAGATTTAAGTCATTTACATATACCAAATGTCTGTAATTTTAAAATTATTAGTGCACAATGTTTCATTCTGATTTTAAAATCATGTTCTCTTTTCTGAATAAGTAGTTCTCTTCAATAAGAGTAGAATTCAAATAATGTTAATCTGATCACATTAAAATGTCAAATTTATTGTACTATGTTTATTATATTCAAATTGATTTATCGTATTAGATCATATGTCTTCTAGAGATATAGTAGAGTGGTACCTCAGTTCATCAACTTAATACATTCCATAATTCTGAGGGAGATGCCTCAGTTTTGTTCCTCCCTCCATGTGGAGTTTGCCCATGGAGGAAAACTTTTGCCAAAGGTGTTTGTTAGTGAACCAAATTGTTTGCAGTAGAAAGTATTTGTGAGCTGTATAATTTAAAATTTACTTTTTGTTGTCTTTCAGAAACCAATTTGTGGTATAATATTACAAATATATTTAATGATAATAATTTTGTGAAACATTTCCAGTTTGGACTTTGACAGTGGTGCCATGGGATAAATTAGATATTTTAGTTTTAAATCCTTGACTATCTCACTGAAGTAGTCACTGTTCTGGGCAATTTAGTACTGCTGAATAATAAACATAGTTTTCATCCCTAAATCATTTTTATATTGGGATTTCCCTTACTTCATTGTTTTCTGGAATTATATCTGATAAGCAAGAGTATGAAATATGTGTGGGAGAACTTATTCTTTATGTATGTAGGATTCTAAATTTGGGATTATTTGTTAGTACAGCTAAAATGTATAGCTAAAATGTATAGTATAGCCCCTTATAAAGATATTGGGCTAAGTGCTTTATAAATAATATTTTCTTTAATACTTTCAAAGGTATTTTAATACTTTTGTAAGCAAGGTACTATTGTCACCTCCATGTTATTGATTAAGATAATGAGGTTTACTAAAGTGATGTACTAAAGGACACAGAAGTAGGCAGTAGGAGAGTTAGAATTTGAAACCAAACAGTGCTACTTCACTATTCCATATACGTAATGGTAAAAGATATTGTATAAAACTTTTTTGATAAGAAGGAAGAGATTTCCCATTTCTAACTTTGTGATTTGGAGACATGCTGCTACATTTTGTATGTAATATCACCTTTTTTTATTACAAAATACAGCTCAGAGATACAAGCATTTTGAGAAGAGTTGTTTATGTCAAAAATTTTCAAGAATGTTCCAATTTTTGTCAATGACTGACACACATATTTTAAAAAGCAAAAATCCAAAATAAAAGCCTTCCCAATATTAACAAGTTAGCTGTTCCCAAGAGAACAACAGATTTTTCACTGAAATAATATCATTGCCAATATTACATATTTTGAGATTTTAGTATACCAAAAGTCAAAGAAGAAATTATCTCTGTTAGGAAATCTGTGACATACAGGTCAAAGTACTTTCATTTATTTTAAGGATGAGAGTTGAATAAAATACACAAGAGTATTTGTTGTGTTTTTAAAATCGTATAGCAAAATATTTGTCCCCACATTTGTGGAATGTCAGTCCTGTGTCTATTTATAATGGAACAGGAAGTGATATCAACTTTTCTTCCTTTCTAGTGAGTTTAAATGAATAACATCATCAACCATAATGTTAAAAGAGAAATAAGTGAAATGTTAGTTTAATGAATAACATGGCTATTGGCAAAATCAACTGAAAAATACTCTCACTAATTGGCTTCTGAGAGGAGTGTCTAAAAGACAAAACTCATGGATCCAAGTTAAATTCATGAAGTTCATTCATGACAATGTCAAGAATTAGAATAGTGACCCCACAAAACAAGAACATCAATTAGGTCACAAGATGATTGACAGTAAATATATCAGTATGGCAATATGAGGATATAGAGACAGATTCTCTGTGGAAGGTACCATACTTAGTTGGAGTTGTTGATCCCTGATTCTTTGGCCTTGAGAAGAGAATGGATGTCTATTTTCATTTATCTTGTTCTTTTTCTAAATTGTGATATGATTTGTTAATATACGAAGCAATTTCTGATGCACTGATTTCATTAATCTAGAAATTGTTGTTATCATCATAGTACTGCCCAAATATTCCAAAAATCCATAGTTTGGGTACTATAGCTGGCCCCTGGGCTTTTTTTTCTGGTACAGTTCTTCAATACTAATTCTCTGCCACTATGAACTGAAAAGCTTTGTTTAAACACTCCCTTCTACCATGGGATAGCTACCTTAGTCCCTGTGACTATGGACTAAATCTCCTGAAAAGATTAGCAAAAACAGAAACTTTTCATTTTTAAAAGTGTGTACTTTGGATATTTGGCCCTAATGTTCACTGATATTTTTCATTGTTTGAGTACTCACTATAGGTTAGCCTTTTTTTTTGTAAAAGCAATTAAAAGTTGCATTTCTTAGATATCAAAAAATTAGTAAATTATGAAGAATGTTGCATTATTTTTAAAGATAAGGCAAATCTTTTAACTTCTCAAATATGTTTTAAATCACTGCAATTCAAAGTATCATTAATTTGTGCACTTCATAAACATATTGAGTCATATGTTTGCATATCATATATAATGCACAAACAAAAACCTTTGAGAATAATCTTGCTCCCAAGCTCCAAGGAAGAACATAATTTGGAACTTTAGAAAAAATAATTGACCTGAGTAGGCATTGCCCAGGTTAGGATAACTAAAATCTCCGACTTCTTAATTATTAGAATGCTGATCCAACATGATTGATGCTCTGATGTTATTTTTCCAATTTACTACAAGTAATATTAATTGATTTTGATATTTTTTATTCCAGCACAATAATTAAAACATGTTTCCTTAAAAACAATTTTCCAATAAAGTACATTTTCATATATTTTATCATATTGCTACATAGTTAAAGATATATGCATACACTCATTATGATTTCTGTAACCCTTGCATTTTCTAAGTCTAAACAGTATAAAACTACAATTATCTATTTTGTTACTGTTTCTCACTTAACTCCACTCTGCTAATAAAACATAATTTGTATAATTTTCATCCACTGAAAAATTTTTAAGGCTCAATTGATAGTCACAGTTATGTTTAATTTTGGAAAATCCTAAAACTACTAAGCAAGGAAATACATTCTGACTTCTGAAAAGTAGCATCTTGTATTTTTCATTTAGACAATTTTTGTTAATTATTTTTCTTTAAACTCCTATATTGGTAGATTTTTTGTGGCTATTTTATGTAATTATTTGTGAGTTGTGTTAAATCTCCTAATATGAAGATAGACATACTTTCCCTTTCATTTGGATTTGTTTTTATTAGGTCTATTATAAGCTTGTCCTATCAGTGGCATGAAATTTGTAAATACCCAATGTTCTTGATGGTCTATATCTTGTATTTTTTAAGACAATCTTTATTTTGCTTAGTGCTTTTTGCTTTAAATTCTACATTTTCCAAAAGAATTAAAAATGTCGTACAACATGGATATATCTGCACCCATGTTTAGAGCTGTACAATTTGTGAAAGTTAAATTTGGAAATAACCTAAATGCCAATCAGCAAGGGAATGGTTGTAGAAAAGAGGTGGTTTGTTTATATAATGGAGTACTACTCAGTCATAAAGAAGGATAAACTGGAGATTTTTAGAGATGAATGAATGCAACTTGAGACCATACTAATAAGTGAAATAAATCAAACCCATATATGTAAACATCATATTGCCTTATAGTATGAAATACTGAATGAGTAAATAAGATTCAAAATTTACAATAGATATTGCAAATTGGAAAGAAACTGTTCAAAAGAATAGCCAAACTGTGATAGGGAAAGGGGAAAGAAAAGGATGCAAACAGAAAAAAATATACACATGATAGTTACGAGTTATATGGCTAGTTCTAACTCTGTTTGATTGCTATTTTTTTCTCTAGAAAAAAAGGTCTACCTTTCTGGAAGCTACTGAGGAAGTATGCAAACATCAGCGTGGGCTGATGCATCAGATATAGATCTCTAGGAACTTGAAAAAATGGCTTTTCAACTATTGTGTAATAAATAGCTTCATTTTGATAAATAATTTAGTAGTGCATTTTTCTGTATTTTTTTAACTTGATCTCTGTGATGTTTTGCATTTTGTTACCTGGGATTCTTATTATATGCATGGTACACTTCTTCATAGTATTCTGTATGTCTCACTCTGTTCAGTGTATTACTTCTTCTTCTCCTTCCCCTTGTCTTTCTCCTTTTCCTTCTGCTTCTCCTTCTACTTCTTTCCCTTCTTCTTTCCTTTCATGTCCTTTCCTTCTTAATCTTCTTCTGTTTATTTTTATCATTTTTGATCTGTCAGGACTTTTTTTTTAGCTTTTCTAGACTTCAATATATACTCCCATAAAATAATTATTTCTTCAATTGTGTCTAATATCTTGTTAAAACTATCTCTTGCCTTCTTTTGTACCATAGTATACTTAGCCCTATGCATATACAGATTCAACACATACAGACTTAACCAATCTTGGTTCAAGTGTATGTTTAAAAATTCCAAAAAATTCTAAAGTACTAAACATGAATTTTTCACTTGCTGAGACTATGAATAACCCATATTAATGAAGCAAAGTACAGGCATGACATGCTATAATCTCCTACCATTTCATAGATCCCCAATATCTCTCTAGAACTGATTGTTTAAAGATTACTCATCCCCATCTCCTTATGTATTGAGTAGTAGTAGGGTTACCATAGGTATAATAGGTACATCTATACTAAGTTTTTTTCATTTTATTATTCTATAAATGATACACCATAACAATTTATATAGTATTAGCTATAATAAGTAATGTAGAGATGGCTTAAACAATATGGGCAAATGTGTTTATATGCTATATATATATATATATATATATATATTACATAAATATACTATATATTACAAAGTAATACAAATAATAATATATGTTGTATAAATTAATATACATTATATAAAGTAATATGTATTATAAAAAGTGATATATATTATATAAAGTGATGTATGTATATAGATAGATACAGGTATATTACTTTAACAATAATATATAATAGTTTTTGCAGAGGTCTTAGGAATATCGCTGTAGAAACTTCTTTCCTTTTTATTTATTTTATTTTAAAGAGAATAAAAGCAAACAAAATAAAACAAAATAAATCCAATCAAAACAAAACAGTGAAAGTAACACAGAACTTCAAAGCAGGGTAATAGGACATCAACAATTGCTACCATGTCTCTTGTTATCTTCAAAATTGCTGACCATACCATCAGACATCATAAAATCAAACAAAACAGAGCAGAATAAAACCAATCAAAACAAAACATTAAATAAAACAATAAAATGAAGCAAAACAAAACAATGAGAACAATATTGGATTTTAAAAACAAGACAAGAAAATTCCCCGTAGTTGCTTTAATGGATATTGTTACCCTCTGAACAGATATTTGGACTACTAGTTTTAGGTCTGCAAAGTGAATCAAACAATACAAGCATTAAGTTGTCTTTCTAGGTATAGAAAAATCTTCTAGGTCTAAAATCAAATTTTAACCTATTCTTCCATTGTATATGCAAATAGTGTACTTTTTATCTCCAAACTTTTGCTGCTATTTGATAACCATAATTGTTATTCAAATCAGTTCATCAAATATGCTTGGAATGTGCACAGTATACATGATTATATGGAAAAATAAATCTTCATCTTCCATGACTTTATAATTTCTTTAAAATTGAAACACGCAAAATCAAACTGTATGGTAAATACTTCCTAGAATCAATAACTGGGATCTCATCTTATTAAAAAGTTTTTGCATGTCAAAGAAAATCTCCAACAGAGTGACAAGAAAATCCACAAATTGGGAAAAAATCTTCGTCAACTGTCCCTCAGACAAAGGACTTCTATCTAGAACATATAAAGAATTAAAGAAAATCAAACCCCTGAAATTCAAAGGCCCAATCCAAAATGGGCATCTGAGATGAGTACACACTTCTCCACTGAAGAAATACAAATGGCAAATAAATACATGAAAAAATGTTCAGTATCATTCGTCATTAGAAAAATGCAAATTAAAACACTGAGAATCCATCTCACTCCAGAAAAAATGGCCAGGATCAAGAAAACCACCCATAACAAATGCTGGAGAGGCTGTGGGGAAAAAGGAACACTTCTGCACTGTTGCTGGGAGCATAGACTGATGCAACTACTGTGGAAATCAGTCTGGAGGTTTCTCAAAACCTGGGATTGGAAGTCCCATTTGACCCAGCTATTCTACTACTAGGCATATTCCCAGAAGAATTGAAGATGTCATACCACAACGATATATATGCACCCATGTTTATAGCAGCACAATTTGTAATAGCCAAATCTTGGCAACAACCTAAATGCCCATCAACCAAGGAATGGATAAAAAAGATGTGGTACTTTTGTACAATGGAGTACTACTCTGCTATAAAGAAGGATCACATTGAGGCTTTTATTGGTAAATGGATACGACTTGAAACCATAATCATAAGTGAAATAAATCAAACTCACATGTGTAAATACCATATTGTCTCCCTAGTGTAAGAAACTGAAAGAGTAAATCAGATACAAAATCTTTAGCAAATATTGCTGAAGGATAACAAACTGCCCAAAGGGGAAAAAATAAATCAGACAGGGAAGAGGAGAAAAGGAGGAAGAGAAAAGAGAAAAGATATAGATTTGTATATATACACTTAAGATAGCTAAGAGAACTGTTACTAATTCTATTAGCTCTTGGAAGAAAACAGTTAGCATAGGATTAGATGAATTTTGGAAGTCTATATCTGGTAATCTGAGTCACTATTTTGAAGATAACTATGCAAAATAACAACCATAGTTATGTTCCTACCACCTTGTTTGCAAGACTGTATTGGTATTGTTTTGGGATCTTTGTTATTGCTATTTATTGGTCTCTTGTTTCTTGTTTTTCCTGTAATTTGTGACATTTTATTTTGTCTCTCCTCTAATACAGAAAGGATAGATGTACATGTATAATCTTATACAAACTTAGAACTTCTTCTAAAGTGTTCATAAGAATTGATTTTATTACGAGTGATGGTATGCACAGTTACTTTGAAGAAAACAAGACATTATGGTAGCCATTACTGATTTCCTATCATCTTATTGTGAAGTCCAGTAATGCTTCTATCCTTTGTTTTGATTGTTCTTAGTCTGTTCTGTATTATTTGATTTCAATATATGTGAAAGTGTTAACAGCTATTTTGAAGAGAACAAGGGACATTACAGTAGCCATTGTTGATTTTCCTATTGTTGGGTTTGGAAGACCTGTAATGCATTCACTCTTCTGTTTTTATCAATTTTATACTGTTGTGTTATGTTTGAATTCATTGTGTGTGAAGACATGGACAACTATTTTAAAGAAAACAAGAGACGTTATGGTAGCCATTGTTGATTTCCTGTTCTCTTGTTTTGCAATCTTATGTAGCTTGCATTGCTTCATCCTGATCTGCTATCTTCTGTTCTGTTTTGTTTTGTTTTATTCTCTTTAAAATAAAATTAAAAATTAAAAATTAAAAAATTGAAACATGCAGTAATAACAACTTATCTATAATGTGTAAAATTTACATAATTCCTTCAAAATAATGGAAGAGAAACAGTTGTATTTTACAACAATGTTTCTCAGTAAAGTGATAAATAAATCCTATGTATTATGATAAAAACATATATGTATAAAATATCTATTATTATATATTAATATAAATAATACATGGTACATAATATAATATTATATATTGTTTATTTATATGCATACTAAATGTGGCTAGTAGACCAAGATCATTATATATATTTGGTCTAGTAGTCACATTTAAAAAGTAAAAATGCATATATAACATTGATTTATTAATATAATTTAAACTATATGTAAATTATCTTCTCAACAATATTAAGTTTTAATTCATAACTTTTATTAATACCAGTGAAAAAATGGGCAAGTGAAATCAATTGACACTTCATGGAAGAAGTCAAAATAGTCAAAATAAATATGGAAAATACAATTTTACATGTCTGTATCTGTTACTGCAAACAATCATTTTGAAGATAATGATACGCAATATTGCAACCATTGTCAAGTTTCTATCATCCTGTTTTGTAAACCTATAATGTTACTGTTGTGTATTTGCTCTACTCATTTGTTTGTCTCCTTTGCTTTTTGTCTTTCTTATATGTCTCTTTCTTTTTTTCTCTTAAATAAAAAAAAGTGAAAAAAAAAAGAAAATGTTAAACGTTACTGGGCATTAGAAAAGTTCAAATTAAAGCAATGCCAAATTTCCATCTTATCCCACAAAGAATGGCTATCAATTTATCAAACAATAAGTACTAGTGAGACTTGGGAAAAAAGGAACCCTTCAATTTGTTGATGAGAATGTAAACTAGTACAATCATATGGAGACCACTGTTGGGATTTCTCAAAAAACAAAAGCAAGGCATTCTGTTTCAACCAGCTATTCCCTTTTTAGATATCTTCTCCAAAGAATTAATAATACATTTTTTCAGTGAAACATGCATACCCATGTCTATAGCAGCACAGTTAGTAACATCTAAATCTTGGAATCAGCCTACATGTTCACCAACAAATAAATGGATAATTTATTATCCAAATGTAGTATTTACAACACAATGGAATACAGTTCTTATATTAAAAAAGCATTAATTTTTTTGGAAAATGGTTGTATATTGAGATCATAATTTTAAGTAAAATAAGTAAGACACGAAATAAAAATAAAGAGCAAAATAAAAGACATAATAGGAAACGGGGATATATGTTTATGTGTTTTAAAGGGGAAAGGAGCCAAGATTGGAGGTATGGAGGAGAGAAGGGAGGGAAAGTGTGCGAATAAAGGAATTAAGGTGTGTTATGCATCAAATCCCAACAAGGAATGAAAACATTACTATTGAAAAATTTTACACTGATTTTTACTTCTAAAGTCTTTAAAGTTTAGCAGTCATTTTGTTCTATGATATCACAACTTAAACCCAGAATTTTTATAACAGGTACATCCTCTTCATACAGTTGTTTTAAAATTGGTAGCTAAAGAGTAGTTACATATATCCAAGCTTATGTCAATATTTTCTAGGAAATTAATCAAGCACAATAAAATAACAGATAGTTTAATATCTGCATCTTACAAACTAAACTAGTTACTTTTTTAGCAGAACTAATTCAATTTTCAAATACAAGCATATCCATGTAAAAACTGCATGGTCAAAGTTCTTTTGATAGCTTGGTGTTACATGTATTAACTTCAAAAGGATATTGACTAAAATAAGTCCAAGTTTAATTTTGTAAATATTTGAAAAACTCTTCAGATTTCTTTTTCTTACTTTTGCAGGCCAAGTATGTGATTTTTTGAATGCTGATTCATACTATGAAAAGGCATCAAATCATGCCTGTGTATTTGTTTTCTGTATCAACAGAAGCTTTCTTTCTCTCAGTAAATATATTCTGATCATAGAAAAACTTTTTTTACATAGTATTACTCAACACTGAGAGAAGAGCTTTATTTCTCAGTGATAATTCAAATCTCATTGACATACTGTATGATATCATGAGTAAGCCTCAATCATGTTATTACCTTTTTGTCGTTGGTTTTTAAATAATTAGTAATAAAATCTTTTGTTTTATTAAAAATCTTGAATTTGACCACAAAGCACAGTAAATCTTTGTTAGGCTCTTCAGAACTCAATGAACATTTGCAACAGATACAAAATCATGAAATTCCTTTTCCATCATTTCTTTCAATGAGTCTCAAACCTGGTGATTTTTTACTTTTGTATGTTTTGAGAAGTATATCTGTGACAATTTTATACATTTTATTTCAGATAGTTAGGGACAAATATGTTCAATATGTGTTATACCATGCAAAAAGTAAATAAATAAATAAACAGTGTAAGGAATCCAATAGATCTGGAACACAATCTTTAAACTTGTAGCACTTTTTTTCAGATAAAAATGATTTTAGATTGTGGCATGATGTTAATTTTGGAGATTGGATACAAAATGTAAATTATTTGAAAATCTCAAAGGTTTTTAAAGACAAATATCATGCATAACATGAGACTTTTATAGGTAAATGGATATAATTCCAGACCTTACTGGTAAGTGAAATAAACCAGACCCACATGTGTAAACATTGTATTGTCTTACTAGTATGAGAATCTAAAAGAGTGAACAAGATCCAAAATGTACAATAGATATTGTGAACAGGAAAGAAAGTGTTCATAAGAAAAGAAACACTGTGATGGGAGAAAGGGGAATGGAAGGAAGGAAAAATATATATATATATACAAACACAAGACAGCTAAATTAGTAATACAGCTGGTTTCTCTTGTTTCATTGAGGGTAAAGTTTTGTGTTACAAATTTTCTTGACAATGTTTCATACCTATATCTTGTACACTGAACAACTATTGTGAATATAAGAATCCTCAATGTGTTGATTATTGTTACTATTCTACTAACCTGTTTTGAATCTGTTTTACTGTTTTTTCTTACTTCATTCTGTTTAAATTTTTTAAACAATCATGATCATTGCATTAATTGATCTGTACCTATTGTTTTGCCCAATTTATCTAAATCTAAAATATGTGAATTTTAATATTTTTAAGAAACTGACCATTGACATTAGTAGAAAAGTATTATATTCTGTGGGCAATTTAGCATCTGAAAGTATTTCACATTTAGCCAGTTTATTTCTTTTTCACTCTGAAATTTACAGTGAGATTATCATAAGTAAAATAATTTGTCATTTTTCACACAATAATAATACTTCATTATTTCAAATGAAATTTGAAAATCAAGTATTAAAAATTTAAATTACTGGCCAATATATAACAAAGTTCCTGCTGAAGACATCTGACAGATTGTCTTATGGAAGTCTCATAAAGTGAACTCTTTGTCTTGATAGTTTGTCTTGGCCCATAGTTCACCTTTTAAGTTAAAAACTCTATAAATAATCTTTCTGACATAGATTCTTTATATACCACTAAGAATAATCTATTAAAACAGAAATTGTACACATTTATGCTTAATGACTACTAAACATATTACATGGGTGACAGGACTTATTTTAGTCAATGTGAAAGTATAAACAAAAGAGTTTTGGTGGGAAATTTGTCAGAATAAGTTAAAATCAGGAAGACTTATTAATTATTTCACTATTTCTTGATAGCATCTATCAAACCGGAAATACTCAGAATATCCTCATCCCCATATATGTCACCATAACATCAAGTGTGCTCCCATTTTTCTCACTGTCAACTTTAACTCCCCTCTTCCTAGCAGAATGTGACTAAAAGCTTTCAACTTGTACTTCATTTATACTGTTCTGTCATAGCTGCAAGGCTGATCACTCACCCAGAATCTACCCTCAAGACTGCTGCTCTAATTAGTTGTATTATTCAAACAAGATATAGCCAACTTGCACAGGCCTCGGAAATCATCTCATTGGGATGATTTTGCTTGAATATTACAGAATTTTAAAAATTTAATATATATAATATATACACATATAAAATATAAATATAAATTATATTTACATTTGAAAATTTTATCTTTTATTTGCCTTGGTTTAATTTTACAGTTACTAATAATAGACAAACAAAAGAATGTAGAAAACTTAAGAATTTTGTGCAAGTGCTATAATGCAAGACTCAAAATGTACTTAAAGGAGTCAGGTATTTTAGCTCATTTTGTTTACTATCATGCATGCCTACTTAAAATTAGGAAATATTTTCAAGCAGAAAGATCTTTTGAATAGTTACTCCTAGACTTTTAGTTTCAGATATATGAAAGTGGACTATTGTTTAGAAACATTTTTGTGGGACTTGGATAAAGATTTGAAACAAAAGAAAATAGAATATTTTTAAGGTGTTTTTTCTTCTTTAGTGACAAACAAGTATTACTTATGATTGAAGCATTAGTTTGAGTGAAATTGTTCTTCAAGAGAGATTTAACATTTGAGATTTTCAGTCACTGAAAACAAAACTTTTATTCAAAACATTGTCATAAAAGTTAGATCTCTTCTAATGTTACTATTTATGCTCCATGAAGCTTGGTACATTTAATAAGTGATTAGCATACTTTGATAAAATATATTTCTTGAAACCCAAATGCATATATTTTATTGTTATTATCAAGATAATAATTACATTGCTATTAGTGTAAGATCAATTTTTAGACTCACAATGCAATAGATTATTCAAGTACATTTTATATTTCTTTCTTAAATGGCATATTATGTTAGCAAGTTTATCATTGTGGTTTTTTGGCCTATCAATTTTATAATTGTTTCCTCTAACATCAGGTTTTTATTTTTTTTTTTCTGAGTTATTTTACTGCAGCAGGCAGGACATCTAACTGAATATATTGCTTTGCTGAAAGAGCCTGGACTTTAATTCTGTAACAGTCCTGTTACATTACCATCTTTCAGGAGACCTGTCACTGAGCCATGGCAGGAGGAAAGAGGAGCAGGAAAGGAACATTGATGAGGGCAGTTGCATTCTGGTGATTTCCCAAGAGAAGACAAACACCAATCTACTGAAGGACTTTGGCTGCCAGCAGGTAAAATCAGGACATTGCCTTTATTTCCAGCATATTAGGGATGTTTCAATTCTGCCTTGCTCAGCTGGATGGAGAACATGCTGACAGACCCTGACCTTTCATCAGTGGAAGGAGGGAATCTGAAGGTTACTTTATGGCTACCTAGCAACGAATTCATAAACCTTACAATTTCTAAGAATTGTGTTTGTGGCCATATCTTGTAGGAAGAGTGAAAACCTGTGTTGCAATTACACAAAGAACATTTATGCAATGGCATTTTATAAGTTTTTATTTTCCTATTACATGAAGATAATTATACTTCTTTCAGAAGAAATATCTTTCTGGCATTCAAGGGTTCATGCTATAGTAGATAAGAAAGATAAATATTATTTGTAACCTCAAGACACAGACTCACTTACTCTGACTTATGCAAAATAGCAACTGAGTCTTGTCAGTCTGGTTGTGATTTTGTCCTAATATTCAGCCAAGAACATCCTTCTCTTTATGCTCACTGAAATTGTTACCTGCATGTATCAAGTGATTTTATCCTTTCCTGATTACATGCAGACTGCTCCTCTGCCAGCAATTCCCCTTCTAGGTATTTTCCCACAAGATTTGAGGATGTTGCATTACAACTATATATGCATACCTATGTTTATAACAGGACAATTCATAACATATAAATTTGGAAGTGGACTATATAGCCACAAACAGATGAAGAGATATGGAAAATGTGACATTTCTGCATAATGGAGTGCTACTTTGCCATTAAGAAGCATGAACTTCAGTCATTTGTAGGAAAAAAAAGAATTTTGAGACTGTCGTATAAAGTGAAATAAATTACACAAACAAGTTTAAATATTCCATGGTTTCTCTTATAAGAAAAACCTAAAACACTGTTATAGTAAAGAGTGAAATAAAAGACAGATAATAAGAGACAGAGACAGATGTTTTATAAAAGGGAAAGAGATCAAGAGATGGAGCAAGAAGTGAGGCAAGGAGAGAAAAGAATGAAAAGTTATTGGAAATATACTATGCACACTTTCTAACAGTGAATGCAACTACTATGCACTGCAAACATATGCAATAAATTTTTGAATGAAAACAAGAGATGCTCATCATCTGCCTGCTTTCCTAGACCACAACTTGATTTCTCTAGACCACTACTTTAAATGCTATAATTTGATAACTTTAGCTATCTCTTCATTGTGCTCTCACATCAACTAGTGTGGTCTATTACCTTAGTGCCTTTTAGTTTAAAATATAAAGCTCGTTTATTCCACATGAACTAAAAAAGTGTTACTTATCCTTTTACTTTCAATAATAGCATACTTACTGAATTGTAGTAAGTTTCATTAACCATTTCAATAAATGCATTTATGGCCATTTGTTATACTTAAGACTTTCTTCTAAAAAAGAGAATGATTTTGTATTTTTTCCTTCAATTTAAATTTTGTTTTCCTTCACAACTTTAATACTGAGTTACCTAAAGTTCTTCACAGAAAAGCCTTATATATTTTTATTGCCATATGAATGCTATTGCCTCCAATTTTTAGGCAGGTTTACTGTCACCACTATTTAAATATTTCACTATGCAAAAATATTTTAAGAAAATTTGAATGTGGTTATTTATTTTGTGACTTCATGTTGGTATCTTGGCGGTTTGTCTATCTTGATATCAATAATGTTTTGTCATGAATAATGTAATTTTATGATGTTATGAGACTGGGGAGGGTTGGAACTTTAACTTTGTTCCTTTATCAAAGTTGTTTAGACTATTCTGAGTCTTGTATTTCTACAAAAATGTAAAAGTCAAAATGTTAATTTTTATAAAAAATGACTATATTTTGCTAATGTAACACCAGCTGCTATAACAGATATAATCTGTAGATTAATTTTGCCTAAATAATAATTTGACAAATATTTCCTAAGTTGGTTGTTCTTTTCCAGTTGGTGATGGATTCTGACACTTTTCACACAACATACATTTTTACATGAAGTTTCTGAACACATCCTGGGAATTATGCTCATTATGGGAATATTCTGAATATCTTTCTAAAGCTTAAACATTGTGCTCATTTTCAACATTCCCATTTTTATGGACTACCACTCAGAAAGCAAAATTATTGTTTCAAAACCACTAGAAAATGGTTAAAAAATGATACAACAATTAATGGCTAGCTAGGAAAGAAAGTAAAATTAGAAAGACCCTCATAAAACATGGTAAAAATAAAGCATCATAGGATAGGTTTTCAAAAGTGGTTGAGTCTACAATAACGAAAGTGTGGAGAGCTAAAAGAACAGGAACTGGAGGTTACAGAGGCAAAATTAAGTTTGTGTTATTGAACATTTCCTACACAAAACGATGTTCAGCTGTGATCAAAAACTTACATTAGTAAGTGGGGTTTGACATAAATGGTTTTTGATAATTCTTTTTTAAATTGTGTTTAAACTTTAAGTAGAAAAAATAATCAAGCCAAAGTGCTTGTATTTGAATAGTATTTTAAATTTAAGAGGGAATGTTTTATTAATAATGAGTATATTTTCATTTTCAATGTTTTAAATTTTTATAAAGATTTTAATAAGCTTCACAGTCACTAAGCAGTTTTTAAACTTAGGATTCTTGGTCCTCTTGACTTTCTGCTTTTAAATGAAATTATTTACCTTCAAAACATCAAAAATTTCAAAATTGGTTACAACTTAATGTATTCAAATTACACTTTTCAAAGCAGAGGACTCTACGTTAGTAGACTTTGAGTGCTTTCAATACTACTTCAGACCCACATTTGCCAGAATGAACATTTCAGTTTGATTTGATGTCAGTTGGGCGTGAGAGACAACAAATGACAAAGAAAAATTGTAGATACTACCAGCATCTTTTGTGTGAATTAAATGAATGAGTCAACTGAGGATAGAGCAGCATTACCTACAGAAACCTGAGTGCAATGATTCCACTGAAATTTTAGTGTGAGTGACAGATGGAGTTTGGACAACGTTCATGGCTCCACAAGTTGTTTTGCTTTCTGCTCCAAATTTAAAACTTGAAATCATTAACAAAAAACGTGATTTCTCCTTCCTGACAAACCCTAGGTGTCATACTGACATTCCATTTAAATTAGGATAGGAAAATTAGATAATTCTTCCCACTCCCCAGGAAACAGGATTGTTCTCAGCATAAAAACCACATAATG
Organism: Dasyprocta punctata; assembly: GCA_004363535.1. NCBI lineage: Eukaryota > Metazoa > Chordata > Mammalia > Rodentia > Dasyproctidae > Dasyprocta > Dasyprocta punctata. Next base: position 34,081 of record RJWM01008052.1, on the reverse strand, counting down.
ATTGATACTTGCACAAAAAGTCAAAAGCAAATTTATCTCTGCCATTTGCAGTGCAGTTGTTGGCACCAATTTCCCCATCCCCAAGCACCCGAATGTGACAGTGGTGAGAATGGTGGTGGTGGTGGGGGCTCTGTAGACCTGAAACTGCCCATAGGAATACTGTGGTTACTGTTCTAACTGTGGCTAAGATCACAGAATTTGTGGGAAGATGCTGATCCCTCCACTATATAGCAAGAAGCTTTCTGCTTAGTTCTGACAGTTCTGAAATTACTTTAGAATTATGTCTTCTGCAAAGGAAAAAGATATGTTTGAGTTATGAAGTTATTTGGAAAATGGTGTTTGTGGTGCTAAAATATGTACTGTTTACCTGTGCGCACTTTTTTGGAGAATTCATTTTCTTAACCAGTGAAGAGGAATGATCATGTTTTTACTATTTCCTAAGACATGATGGCTGTTTCAAGGACTCATCCAATCCAAGACTGCCCACTCATTCTATTTGGTCTTCTCTTAGAATAGTAACACTTAATGTGCTAATTTTATCCTAAAAAGAACCATTAGAAAGCTAAATGAAATAAAATAAAATAAAATAAAGTAACCCAAGTGTGATGCCAAGAAGTTTTCCCTTATCATAGTCATTTTCCATTTGTAATCTTATGTCTCTGTCTCTCTCTGTCTCCTCTCTCTCTCTCTCTCTCTCTCTCTCTCTCTCTCTCATGTCCATACATCAATGCATATGCCTATATATACATGTATGTTCAAGTTTGTACTTCATTTTAAAGATTCTTTACTTTTTATATCTCCCAATGGTTGTGTATTTTCTTGAATTTTTAGTTGGTATTTTGACCACTCATCTTACTCCTTAACTCTGTATTTTCTTAGGGAGCTATTGGACTTTGCCATTTTTTCCTCAATGTACTTTATTATTTCTTGCAAATATTTCCATTTATTTGCATGGCTCCTATCAGAGAAGATTGTTAATAAATGTTTTTAGAATTTTTTAGACATGTCAAGGTAAATGGGTGGTGGGAAATAGAATATGTACAGGGAAGCAAATTGGCATCTTCAGAGACTATCTTGGTCACTATTCTTTCACCATCTGCTGAATTATTCTGAAATGTTGTATATTATTTAACAGCATTGCTGTTCTGTAAAGAGAATAAAGAGGAATTCACTACGCTTTTCACCTAGCACATAATAGTAAAAGTGGTCACAGGTCAACAGATTTTTCCATTATTCTTGGGAGCTCTTAATTGCACACACTATTAGTATTGTTTCTTTTTAGATGGTAGAAAAACAAGTCTTCATAAATGCTAAGTGAATCAGTCTATAAAGGTGCAAATTGTATATGCTGCTTAATGTAGTGTTGCTGATGTAGCCCAGCTGGGTTATGGCATACATATTCCTTATTTACTAACGAGGCCAGGAGGAATCAGTATGTGTTTCTGCATTCTGCAACTGCCATCTTATTGAATACATAGGGGTTGGCATGTAAAGTTGTTTCCTCCTCCAAAAACATACAAAGAAACAAACAAAGAAAATAAAACCCTGTTTTTTGACATATGAAAGGTAAAAGGATATATTTGTCCAAATTTTAAAAAAAAATATTTACCAAATTTTAAATATCTGTAGTTTTGATTGGAAAAACAAAAGCCATTTTGAATTGGAACTAAAAACTGCTAACAAGGGTTAATAAATATTTAAGTGTTTTTATTCAATTGAGTCTCTTACACATGTTCACTACATGACTTAAGTGTGAGGTTCAAAAGGAATACTGTAAACATTAAATAGACAACACATTTTCAAAAAAGATTTATTCACATTATGATTATCATCGGTCTAAAAAATATATAGCATTAGCATTTAATGGCATTATTATTTTTCTTAAAAGATAAAGACAGGGGAATATAAAATCATAATAAATATGTTTAAACATGATTTTAAAATCTAAGCACTCTACTATGAAGCTAATGCCTAAAAAAACATTATCTATATAATTGATATTCAATAAATATATGCTGCCTGGGAGACTGACCATGGTACATGGAATAAATCTTAAGCAATTCTTGAAGCAGCTGGGCATAAAGTGTAAATAAATTATTAGATATTTGAAGGTCAAACTCATTTTCCAATAAAGTAGAAAGAGCTCATATAAAAACCCAGATAAATAATGGTTTAAGGATATTCTTTACTTACAAGAACTATGGAATTTCAATGAAAGAAATGTGAGAGATATTTCGGGGGTAGGGGAATGAGAATATTCCCTTGCTTTCCAGCAGAATTTTTTTCTTTAGAAAACGCTTCTCTACTATAGGAAGAAAAACAATTTGTCTGCTTTTACCTATAAAATATCTCCTGTACTATTCCTCTTAAAGGGCATTGAGAATTCTTGGTTTTTAATCTGTACTGCATGAACTTCTAAAAGTATTACTGTGATGGAAATAATTTTTTTCTCACCAATAACCTGATTGGATTTATTTCTTGAATATTAAGTCACCACAGTTTCTTTATGGAAAAGTGTTTATTTCATAGAGAAAATATGTGTTTTGATCTTCAAATGATAATATAGTACAACATTCATCATAGGGAGCGAAAAGACTTGAGTGATAGAGCTACATGCAATTTTGTTAATATATTTTAATTTATAGCAGTCCTGGACCTAAATCATAACTTGATGGTAAATATGATGCAATATTTTAAGCATTTATGGATGTCTCAAATTTTACTTGCTTTAAAAAATGTAAACATATAATTACATAATTATTTCTACTTTGAAAAGAAGGCTATGGATAGAAAATTAAAATGCTCAATATTAAGTGAGCTTTCCCATTTTTAAAATAATTAAAGGAGAGTAAGCCAAATGTTTGAGCTAGTTTGTGTTCAACCTGCAACTCAAAACATTCAGGGTGCTGAAAATTAATGTTGTTATTTCATTATTGCCAAGTCATGAATAGGAAGAACTGTATTTTATAAGTACTGAATATCAAGATATGAGAATAATTGAAAAGTCTATAATTGATCATAAGAAAGCAATAAAACTCTGCAGTAAGTGTGTATGTGAAATAAAGTAAAAACAATGACCTATTAAGAAGTTTATCTTAGATTTTTTCATTTATATTATTGTCTAATGACACTTCCTTGAAGCAGTGCTACAACTGTGTATCGGCTTGCATTTACTCCTATAGGGGAATTGGGGTTCAACATATATTGTAGGTTCCAGACCTCTGGTTGTAGAGCAGATCATTCTGGTAGTGGATGTGCACTTCTCCACTGGAGTTCTTCTTAGGGAAACACACAACGATTTGCAGACTGTTTCTTTTCAAAGGGCTGCAAAGCTTTTTATTCGCAAATTGCCTAACCAAAATTTCATTGCGAAGACTCATTTTTAAAACATACTAAAACTATTATATTTATATTAGCCAATTGCTCCAAGAGTATTTTGTTATTCCTCTGGTTTATATTGTATTGGTTTATACTGTATTTGATTTATACTTCCAGGGATAATGTGATGGAAGCTTGATTCCCAGTGTGGCAATATTAAGAGATGGTGAGACCTTTGAATCGTAGCACCTACAATACATTGATTGAATCATTAGGAACATTCCCTTAAGAAGAGCTAAGTATTTCTCAGCTGATCGCAGCTAGTTCTATGAGAAGCATTTCTTAAGAAAGGACAAGACTGGTCTTTTCTTGCTTTCTGATTTTTTGTCTCATCACAAGCTCTATCCCACTTGCTCCCAGCATGATGCTATCTGCCATGCTGTTCTCACCAGAAATAGACTATTATTTGTGCAGTGTCCGTTACTTTCTAAAACTGAGGTAAACATTTTTCACATGTTATGTAGTCGTTATATTTTTTATAGAAACACAAATGGTAACTAAACTGACTTATCATAGTTTTCCTGGAAATTTAAATTTGTGATTAAATGACTTCTGTCTCACCATGATCTTGCCTCTGAGAAGAGAGTATGAAAATGCTTGGAAATTGTCATTATGCAGATTTAGAAACATAGAAAGTCTGTCCATAGGATTTGATCAGAAGAGAGCAGAATTCTACAGGAAATCAGGAATGAAGATAGCAAGAGATCTCTCTCCTGTGATGCCACCTATTTTCCTCTTATTTCTGTGATCATCTCAAACATATTTAAGCTATTTTCAATGAGTTTCTCTGACTTGTAGAAAGTATCCTTGAAGAAAAAAGCTCTGACTAAACTTAATACTGGTAATTTTCCATGTAGCTCCAGTGTTAAATAGAAAACCATTGGCACTGGAAGAAATAATATATTCCAATCTAATCCATGTAAGTCCTTCATCCTAAGGGGTCAATCATAGACTCTGAAAACTAAGTCTAATTTTTAAATCCTACCAACAACAACAAAACAACAACAAAAAATCATTTGCACACATTAATTAAAACATAACAATCTCAGCCCAGATACATTTCCTCAATGAATACTGTAATAGGGAAGCTTCTTTTGGGCTAAGTTTGGGAAACAGAACATTGTTTATAGCATCAGTTTTTATTGCTTTATTTTATTTTTATTTAATTATTTTAGTAGTAGAAATTGAAGTCAGAACCTTGACTCTGCCAGGCAGGTGCTCATGCTGCTTAGCTATATTCCTAGTCCAGCTTCAGTATTTTTTTTTTTTTTTTGTACCAGGAATCAAACTCACAACCTCATGCTTGCCAGGCCACTGAGCTGAATTTCCAGTCCCTCAGTTTTTAAATAAGAAGCAAAAAGAGAAAATTCATTAACAAGGCACCATTCAAATAAATAAGCAATTGAATAAAAATGTTAATTATTATTGTGACTTTTATTAATTATTTGAAAATTTTCAGTAGTAAATATCATAAAAGTTTTTGTCAGACTTATTATAACAATTTATTGAATTCTTCTAGGCATTAGTGTAAGTTTTAGAGTGATGTGATACTTGTTTTTGCTTTTGCAGTTTCATTACACTTATAATTTATATTCAAGAGTCACTAGTACTGTTTTCATCTATAAAAGTAAAATTTAAAAAAATCCTTCATTAGAAAATACCTAACAAAACATCAATAAAATGAGAGATTTTGAGTGAAAAAGAAAAGTAAAAAATAGTTAATAGAATTATATTAACCCAATATAACCATGAAGAAAAAGAAGAAAAGGAAAAATAAAATATTAATATTGGTAAGCAAATCAGTAATAGCCATAAAAGTGAACAAAATAATTTCCATAATAATAAAAACTAACACTTTCTACACAGTTTCCACCAACTAGCCACAATGACAAAGGCTGTTCACGTATCAAATATTTTGTATCTTCATGTGTTTCATGAAAAATCATATTTGTAATTCACTAATATATGAATAAATTGAAACACATGATATATAGGTAGATACTGTCCTTTAGAAATGGAGGATGTATAGTCTTTCCATGCTTATATAACAAGTCATGAAGGATTTTCAAACAAAAATAAATTTATTGAAACAAAAGTGAATTTCAAATCACTCAATTATATTCAAATTTCAATTTCTAATGATAACTCAATAAATTGGCCAGGGATAAAATAGTGTACAACTCTTCCTGTCAATATATTTGAAATTTAAAATGCCATATCCATCATCTCTGCTTTACTAGTGTTTGTGCTAAGTGTCTTGAATTGTTCTTTAATGGAATGTCTACTTGTTTTTTTCTGGCATTGCAGTAGATAGCTTTCTGGGAAATGTAAATATTGCTTTTAGCCAATATATAGTACTTTTCATTTTAAATATTATACAGACAACTTACTGTATTTGTGCTCTGAACACAGTCCAAATTATAAACTTCTCAATACATAAATATAAGTAATACAGTAAGATGCGACATTTTTGCAGAAAAAAAGATAACAAGAGGATTGAATTATAACATATCACCTTAAGTAATACTTACAGTTCTTAGGGAATTTTTTCAGTATGTGTGTTTGCAGACTCCTCAGGAAATTGTGCAGAAAGAAAAAGGTGCATACAGATTAAAAATGAAACATAAATTCAGTAGAAGTGTCTTCACTAGTGTTACTTTCTTAACACAAAAAGATACACAAGAAAGACCTGGGGTATAGTTTTGCTATTTTTTAATGAATATGCTCTGTAAGTGAAAGAACAGAAATCAGGAATGTAAAAAATGCAGCCTAGTATGGAAAACCACATATGTAATTTCAGTACTCTGAGATGCTAAGGCCGGAAAACCTTAAGTTCTACCTCTGCTTGCACAATTAAGCAAACCTATCAACCTATCTAAAAAATAAATAAATAAACAAAATAAAAATAAAACTCCAAAGAAATTCTGGATATGTAGGTCAGTGCAGAAGTCCTACACTCACTCACAAGGAGAAAGAGAGTAGAGGAGATGAGAGAAAGAGAGAGAGAGAGAGAGAGAGTCAAAAATGCATACACACTTCAAGGAAAGAACAGTAGTACAGAAAACAATTGAAAACAATCCAGATAAAGAACCATTATTTCCACAGTATGCAGGTGAAATAGAACTAATTTTCATAAGAAAATGTATTATTACTGTAATAATTACTTTATAAACATTAATTACAATGTAAGGTAATGTATAAGGATTTTTGTATTTATATTTCAAATATTATTGAAACTGATATCTGCACATTTTGTTTTCAATGGTTAGAATAACAAATTCTTCAACAACTAATTGATTCCAACGTGTGAAAGTTTTATTTTACTTTTAAAAGTTAAAAAAAATAAGCTCCATTGAATGAAAATCATGATTTTGAAAGGAAAAAATCCTAAATATTAGAAATGAAAACTTTTCAGTAAAATTTGAACTGAAGAAATAGTTAAATGTAACAACACGTTTATCATTCTACATAATATCCCCATTACACAGGAGGATTTAGTGAAATTCAATCTAACAGTAATAAAGTATGACTGAACAAAGCAGGTCATTACTCTGAAAGTGAAAATGTTTATTCCCTTAGTAAAAGTGATAGCATTTGTAATTTTTCAGTCTCAAAAGACAATAGTGCATTCAGCATACTAATTAAGGAAAATTAATCAACTGACTTTAATGACAGTGAATATAACATGGGTGCTTTCTCATTATTTCTCATTATTACTAATTATAATAATGCTATTATAAAAGTAGTACATACCATGGGGTAAAAGTGTGGAAATTTAAAAGACTAAGGGAATAATTTCCAGAGACTTTCAGTGTTCAAAAATTGTAGTGTATTATCCCCTAAATTTTCAATGTGAATGCAAAATATGCACAGTCTTTTTAAAAGATAAATAATTGAAAGTACATTAATAAAATACCTTGGACTCCATCTTACCACTTACACACCATTTCTCATATATTATTACACCCACCAAGTATTTCATTATCATTGTTTTGCTATTAGGAAAAAAAGTACATAGGTGATAATATATATTTATATGCGCAGATTTTGATAATAATAAAAATATAAAATTTTAACAAAATTTTATATTAAGATGTAAGACTTCCTGGTCAATATTTTGATGAATTGCATTGATATTCCTGAGTAAATTTTTGGTAGGGACTTAAATCGTTTTTTGTTAAAACAATTGACTCTTCACTTCTACTTCTAGAAGTCTCTTTGGTTTCTATAAATTGGGTTACATTCCTGCTCCACACATAAACATTTTAAAGATATAAGAAGTGTCTATTGCTGATTGACCCTAAATTATCCTAACTCATCTCATCTCACCTGAAGACACCACTTACATACAAGTAACTAAGACACTTTTCAAGCTTCTAGAAACTTCAAGCAAACCTTTCAGGCAGATCACCCAGTTATGTGATGTGAAATTGTCCTCCCAAGGAAATAATCATCTCATGATGAAACTAAATTACCCCTAAGCAAAAATATTCCCAGAAAAAACACACTACCTTCTGGAAGCAGACTTGAGACAATGATTTTTTTTTTTTTCTTTTTTTGTACCGGGGATCTAACTCATGATGTAGCACTTTCCAGTCAGGCACTTGTGCCACTATCCCTGGTCTGCTAATGATAATTTGTGACCCCTGCTTTTGTTTTTTGCCCATTCATAATCCTGAATTTCACATCAGTAACTCTAAAATATGGCCTAGGCCTATGGTGCTCCTGTTCCTCCACAGTATGGCTATATTGAGTGCATTCTTTTTTCCTTCACCAGCACTTAGCTACCTCTGATTGTACTTTTGAGACAGTAGGTGGCCAAATCTGGTCTTTAGGGACTTCCAGAGTCAGGCTTTGGAATGGTGATTCATGATCCAATAGACAAGAAAATTCTGAACAAATAGAATCATTTGATAGAAAACTAAGTATAGGAAGGAAGTCAGTCTAGAATCTGGAAGGAGAGCATGTTATTGGATTAAATATGTAAGTTTGTTTTAGGTAAGTGGATATAAATTCATGAGATTAAGCCACAAAAGCAAGCCATTGAAACAATGATATATGCTAATTTTGGGTACCTTTTACAGAATATTACATGCTTCCATTTTACATATCATTTTCAATTCATTTAATTTTTGATGTTATCTAAAAGGTAAAATGTACCCAGTTTGTATCATCATGTGAAATTCAATGAAGGGTCAAATTAATAGGTGTTATTCAGAGAAATAAAGGGTAAACAGTCCTCTGCAATGAGTAAGAGTGTGACTAATTGTGTTTTTTATCACAATACTAGTATTTGGGAATATGAAGCTAGGATATATCTACACCTGCTCTTCTTTATTTAGATAATTTCCTCCTTTGCCATATATACCTGCATGATCTATATTTAAAATTTATTTAATAATAAGAAAAGTATAAGTTGAAAATATTAATAATATTTGACATTTATTAAGTAATTAACAGTTTCTGGATTGTTCTTCAAATTTTACAAATTCTAAGTTCCAACTAATTATCATAATAGCCCCAGGAAGTAAACATGGTCAATATTCTCATTTTACAGGTATGATAACTAATGCAAATAAAGTTTCAGTTGCATATGGTCCAATGTTAGTAAAGAACTGGAATATGAAGCCAAGATATTTGAGATCTTTCTTTGTGACACTCTTGTCAATGTAACAAAATACCCAACACCCACAGCTTTAAAAATGAGGAGTTTCCACAGCAATATTTGTGCACCAGAGCCATACAGTTCATAATAGCTAGATCTTGGAAACAACCTAAATGCCCCTCAAATGAGAAATGAACAAAATAGATGTGGTATTTCCATATAATGGAATACTACTCAGTTACAAAGAATGATAAACTAGACATTTTCACTCTTAAATGGATGCGCCTTGAAAATACACTTCTCAGTGAACTAAATAAGTCACAGATATGTAACCATTGCATTGTTGTACTTGTGTGATGAACTGAAAGAAAATCTATCCATGTATATACAAAATTAGGTAAGATAGTTAAAAAAATAGTTTTGAGTGAAAAGTATTTTTCGCAGGGTCATTTTCAGTTTTCATTTTTAATGCGAAATGTTTTTTGAAAATAATACAGCAGTCATTACAAAAAAAGATAGTTACTGAACTTATCAATGGGTCAGTCTGCTGATGACTATAGCAACCTCACGACCTGACAACCTTCTACACATGTAAAAATTATAGAATATTCTATATCTAAATTACAACAGTCTTCTTCAGGACCCCAAGTGGTTCAGATTCACCTCAATATGCAACATGAATTTAGCCTGAGAATTTCCAAAATTTTAACAGTTCCAGCATCGTGGACACAGCCTACATTTAAAGTCTCTTCTGAAATTTAAAGCAAATTCTTAATTGTGAGCCCCTACAAAGTCAAAAAAGAAAGTTAAATACTTTCAACACAACATGACATGGGGGAAATATTTTCATCACAAAAGGGAAGAAATAGGGAGACAAAGAGTATAGGATCAAAGCAAGCTAAAAGCCAGCAAGGCAAAGTAAATCCTTGGTTCATATTCCTGTATCCAGGGAAAGTTGTGGTGAGTTATGACCCTCTAAAGTGCTTGGGAAACCCCATTCTCATGGCAGTTCTGCTTGCAGCTCTTATGATCTCTCTCTTGGTGTGGATTCGCTCAAAGCCTGTGGCACTCCTCAATAGGAGTTCCCTTATAATAATATGTTTATCTTACTGGGGGCTTAGCTACATTTTCAGCTGCACTCCCCCTGCTTCATTCTTTGTCCTTTTGGTATCACACTTACTGGTCACACAGTCCTTAATCTGAAATCTTGGTGAAAGTTTCCGTGACTCTGTAAATGTTACATTCTCATTGACTCTAACACCTGCACCATGGAAATGATGCCAACCTTTGCTGCTAGTTTAAGCTGCAGCCAAGGTTCCTTGGATGACCACTGCATTGACTTTGTGTGACTAGGTATCTGAGCCTGGTTAAATCCCAAGAAATCACTTTCCTTTATGGCCTTCTTCAGCATAGAATATCTTCTCAAATAAAAGCTTTACACTTGTACACCCTTGAATCTGTGAAGCATGGGGTCTTGTGGATTACCGAGAGGCTTCTAAATCATGTTTTCTATTATCTTGATGGAAAATACATGAGTTCTACTTAATGTACTTAATGCCTATTTTTTTCAGAAATCTTGCTCTCCTTTGACTCTATTTTGCACTTACTGCATTCTTGCAAAATTGAAATGGATCTTTTCATTCTTACTCAAGCTGTAAATCTAGCTGAAAGTTGCTCATGCCACAACCTGAAAATTGAGCTGCCTTGAAATTTCCTCTGCAAGATTAAATAGTTTGACATTCTTAATCTTACTGTCCGGCAAATTGCAAAGCACAAGCAAAATAGAGACGAATTTTATGCCACATAAAAACACACATAGATTATAGTCAACTGTAGTCTTCCTTATCAATTGAAAACTTCTGATTCTGCCCTTACTGTGTGCATTTCTATCAAAATTCTACTCTTCTGAGGTTTCTGACCAGTATCTTCCATCAAACTCTACCTATAGAATTCTGCCCACTGGTATCTCTAAGCCTTTGAACACACCTTTCAGCACATCTGAAGACTTTTGAGAATTTCTGTCTTAATAACTATCCCATAGATGAGATGCACTACTGTATGTTTACAAGTCAAAGGTGAACAGATTTATCTGGACTAATGGGTTAAATCAATGACCATCTGGATTAAAGAGAGAAATGATATGTGTTATGGTTGATTCATTGTGTCTAGAAGCTTAAATAAGTAACTCAGCAGTTCTACATCCTAGGGTGTAGAGGACATGCCCTTACAACGCTAGGATATTGTTCATTGTGTCAACCTGAGAAGTTTAGAAGTTTAACTAATTGACTGAGCAGGGGGCTAGGGTCCTCACTTTGTAGATATCTTGAGCCTGTGCAAGAGGAGAGCACAGAGATGGTGTGAGTGCTACATCCACCAAGGATGGGTGGCTTGCATAAATTGTAAGGGAGAAAAAAGTATTTCTTCCTCCTTTTTCGCTCTCGTTACTTTTGCTGTTTTCTGCCACCTTGAAATATTTCCCTTGTGGCATGCCACCCTGTCTTGGAGTTAGCTGATTATAGACTGAAACCTCCAGAAACTGGGAGCTTAATAAATTTTTCCTTCCTTATGTTTGAGTGTCAGTTTTTTTTTGTCTCGGCAATGAGAGAAAATTAACCAAAACAGTATGGCATAAGAGTAGTACAGGGGGAAACATGCTTAACATATTATAGCCAGGAAACAGAGAATAAAGAAAAAACCTGGGGGCAAGAATACACACTTTAAAGTCATTCATCCAGTGAACAACCTCTAAAAAGTTTCCACTTCCTAATGGCACATTCTGCTACTGAGCTCGCCAATGAATCAGTCCACACATGAGTATAGTGCCATCATGATCCTATCACCTTACACACACACGAAAATCTGGGCAAATGATTTAGACAGAAACCATAATTGCTTTAGAAAACATCATTTTGACTATTAATATAATTTCCTGTGGTACTATTATGATAAAATATTATGGAATATACATATATATTTTTCAAGACAAACTATTACCATCTACTCTGACATTGATTTTCATGAAAATACTGCACCTTTTTTATTGCACATGTAGTCGATTAGATTTCACCTTTAACTTTTCCCTTTTGAACCTATAGGAAAAATTACCAAATATATTTTGTAAAGAAATTATCAATATATTCTCTAAGAACTCTCATTATTTTTAAAATAATTCAGTCATTCATTAAGTACCTAGTGATGGTGGTATCAGTTATAGTTTTCAATATTATGAAGTTCTAATGTTCACACTGCATTTTTTTTTCTTTTTTGGTACCAGGGATTGAACTCACAACCTCGTGCCTGCCTGTAGGCAGGTGCTTAGGCTACTGAGATAAATTCCCAGGCCTATTTTTTGAGACAGGGTCTCACTATGCAGTTCAGGCTGGCCTTGAATTCACTTTGTCGCCCAGGCTGGTCTCAAACTCAACGATCTTCCTGCCTCAGCCTCCCAGTGCTGGGATTAAAGGTGTGCACCACCTCACATTGCATTTTGATTAGCACATTGTGAAATAGGTAGAACATACAGGTCCTACTCAATATAGTCATACCTTTTACATGATTGCTGTATTATTGAAAAGTCATTGAACTTTACTTTGATTTGGATGTATATTTTAAGTTGTCTAATTATCAGAGTGTTAATCAACTTCTCCACATTTCTGTTCCAGAAAAACTGAATAATCTCTGTTATTATCTTAGCCTGTTAAGGAAACTATATCCAAAGTGCATAAGCTAAATTCATTATAAAGAAAAAAATTATTTTTCACAGTTCTGGAACTCAAGGAATTCAAGATTAAGGAATATTCTATGACAGCTAAAGATTCATTTCTGGGTTTTGTCTTTACACTGTGTTATCACAGCATGGAAATAAAAGTATGCTCCCTTGCATTTAATTTATGAGGAAACCATTTGCATTCATGAGGGTCCTGGCATATAACATAACCACTCCTAAAAGACCTTAATTCTCAGTACTATTCCATCAAGTTAGTTATTACATTTCATGAAAAGAATTTGGAGTAGAAACAAAGCTTATGCCATGCTGTCCATATATTTATTGTGTAAGAATTATAGTGTTCAGAGAGAAATTACCAGAGTATTTGAAATGTTAGTGAAGCCACAGGTAGTAAGTGCTATTTCACAGGTAGACTAAAAAGCAAAGGAAAATAGGTTATGGATGACAAAAAGCATAGCTAAAAACAACTATGCACTGAACATTGAAGATATTTCCAGCAGCTATATGAGGTTCCCAGGGTCTGGATGAACAAAAAAAGAATTAGTCAGTGCCTGAAAATATGGTCCATTGATATTGCAGAATTTTATACTATATTTATAATGGCATTAAGCCATTTATCTGTTTATGGATACCTTGGTTGATTCCATATATTGGCTATTATGAATAGTACAGCAAAAAATGGATTTGTAGATCATTTAGACAGAATGATCTTATTATCTTTGAATATATATCAAGTAGATGATTTACTGGATCATATTCTACTTATAGTTTTATGAATCCCTATGTTGATTTCCCTTAGGACTGCACAAATTTATACTCTCACTTAGTGTAGAAAAGGTACCTTTTCTCACATCTTTGCTAGTATTTGCTACTTTTTATTATTTTTTGACAGGACTCATTCTAACTTACATGAGATGCTATCTCATTGCCAGTTTGATTTGCATTTCCCTAAGAAAAAGTGATCCTGAGAATTTTTCATATAATTGTTGCCTATTCTTAATTTTCAAATTAAGTTTTTTGGTACATTTTAGAGTTACATAATGATAACATTCATCACAGGGAATATGTACCTGTCCATGATATACCTTGATTTTTCTTTTTTTTCCCCATTCCTCTCTCCTTCCTTCAACAATTCTGCTTCTCCTTACCTATAAAAACTTTCTATTTTTCCATTCATTTTTCATTTTTTCTTTTCCCTTCCTTCCTTTCCCCCACCCCCTCCCTAGTTCCCCTTCCCATTTGAACATTTTCATCCTACTTCACAATATCTGTTATACAATGTGGTCCTTATTTACACTTTCAGTTTCTCACACCAGAGAATTAATGCAATATTTGCACACACATCTGATTTATTTTACTTAAGAGAATGGCCTCTAGGTGCATACATTTATCTAGAAATGTAAAAAATTTATCCTTTTTATGGCTGACAAGTATTTCATTCTTTTAAGAAAAAACCCATTTCTTTATCCACTGATCACTTGATGGGAATTTGGGTTGTTTGTAAGATTTAGGTGTTACAAACTGTACCGATATAAACATGGGAGTGCTGGGCAACAAAGGAAAGGCAGCAGTCCTCAGATTCCCTCACTTAAAACTATCTTACAAATCTACTGTGACAAAATAGCATCATACTGGCAAAAATAAATTAGTGAAGATAAAACAGAGGTGAGGATCAATGGAACAGTTTAGAAGATTGCAGAAACATCTCCCTGCACACTCAGTCATCTTTTAAAAAGGGGCCAAACACCTTCACTGGAAGAAAGAGAGACTCTTTCATAAATGGTGCTGGAAAAACTGGCTTTCAGAATGCTGAAGACTAAAACTAGACCATGTCATTCACCATGCACTCAACTAAAATCAAAATGGATCAAAATTCAAAATATTAAAGCAGATATACTAAATCTGACAGAAGAGAGAATAGATAGAACTCTTGATGACATAGGTGTAGCTGAAGACTTTATGAACAAAAAACCCTGATGACACAGGTAATATTTCAAAGAATCAACAACTGGGATATCCTCTTATTAAAAATCTTTTGAACACAAAAGAAATCACCAATAGGGTGAACAGACAACTCACAGCATGAGAAAATTTTTTTCCAACTGTTCCTCAACTAAGGTCTAATATCTAAAATATATAAAGATCTCAAAAAATCATAACCCCAAAATTTAAAAACTCAACCAAAACTGGGCATCTAAAATGAATACACACTACTCAAAGAAGCACAAATAGCAGATAAATATATGAAAAATTTTCATCACCAGTCATCCAAGAGATGCAAATTAAAACAAAACTGAGATTTCATCTCACTCCAGAAAGGATGCTTATTATCAAGAAATCAATCCAGAATGCTGACAGGGATGTAGCAACAAAAGAATCCTACTCCACTGTTGGTGGGAGTGTAGACTGGTACAACCACATGGGAATCAATATGGAGATTCCTTAGAAACCTAAAACTGTAGGTTTCATTTGACCCAGATATTCTCCTTCTCGATACCACAGTGATACATGCACACCCATATTTACAGGAACACAGTTTGTAATAGCTATATCTTGGAAATGTATTGGCTATTTGTAGGGGTTCTTCAAGCAAAGGGAAAATAAAGGGAGACACACACCAAAGGTAAGCAAAATGGCTGCCTCCAGACCAGTGTAAGCAAGCTGCTTTTATTGAGATAAAGAACAAAGAAACTCATATTGTGCATGCTTAGATTATGTAACTTGTTTGCTTCTTGTCCTTAAGGGACCTCTTATTTTTATCTTAGAGGATGAATGTTTCAAGGCCTACACATTCTACCAAAACACTGTCAACTGGATGTGTCCGGGACAAAGTGGAGTCAGTGTGGCCTCTCTACAGCAATTTGTATGCTTTCTTTGCTAAATGTCTATTTAGATCTTTAATCCATATATATTTGGATTAGTTGTTTTTTACTTTTAAGTATTTGGTGTTTCTTATATATTATGTGAATTATTCACTTGCCATAAAAATAGTTGAAAAATATTTTCTCTCATTCTATATGTTGTCTCCTTAATCACTGTCGTTTGCCATGCAAAAGCTTCTCAGATCATCATAATCCCATTTGTCAATTTTACTTTTGTTGTCTGAGATTATATCCAAAATATATTTTCCTATACCAGTGAGTTTAATTGCTTTTTCAGTTTTCTTGCAGTAATGTCATAGATTCAGAATTTATGTTCAGATTTTTTAAGTGTTTCTAGTGTGTGTGCGTGTGTGAGGGTATGTGACTCTACGTGTGTGTGTGTAGTTAGAGTTAGATATCTACTCTCATTCTGTATATGTATGTCCAATTTTGCTAACAGCATTTATTCAAGAGACAGTTCCTTCTCTGGTATGTTTTTCTGCCTTTGTCAAAGGTTGGCTTACTTTTACATATGGATTAATTTTGGAGTCTTCTGTCTTATGGAGCTATGTGTCAGTTCTTATGCAATGACCATGGTACTTTAGCTGCTATTGGCTTGTACTCTGCTTTAAAATCAGGTATTTTGATATCTTCAGATTTTTTTCCCTCACTAGCATGGGCATTATGTAGTTCTATATAAATTTTAGAATTTTTTTATTTGATTACTTATGCAATTGATACTTTAATGGAAAGTGCATTGAATTTATACAGAGCTTTGGGCAATATGATTATTTAAAATATAAATTATTCTGACCCATGCACATGGAATGTCTTTCCATTTCTTTGTTTCCTCTATATGATACTTCCTTTTGTGAATGTTTTATGATTATTGATGTAGAGAAATTTCCAATAGTCTTTTATTTCCTTGGTTAAATTTATTCTGATATTTTAAAGATATTATGAATGGAATTGCTTTGTTTTCCTTTTCAGCAAGTTCTTCATTGTTGTATAAAAATGTTATTGTGTCTTGTAGTTTGACTAAGTTACCTGCAATTTTTTTTAGTCATGCATCTGTTCTAAAGGATTTATCAAGGTCAGATTAGATTTTTCTATATATAAGATAATGTCCTCTGTAAATATGAATGATTTTATGTCCGCCTTTCCAATTTGGATTCTTTTATTACTTTCCCTTGTCTAATAGTTCATCCTAAATTGTCCAATGCTATACTAGACAAGAGAGATGAATATGTATACACTTTTTTTGCTCCAGATGGTAGGGGAAATTTTTTTTTTATCATTTTCATATTCAGTATATTCACTGTGAATTTTTAATAGACAACATTTATTAGTTGGAGATATTTTAGGCCTAATTTTAGAAAGTGTTTATCATGCAAAATGTTGAATTTTAATGAATGCTTTTTCTACATATATTGAGATAGAAATGGTCATATAGTTCTTTGTCTTTACTTTGTTTATATGTTATATCATGTTTATTAATTTGCAAATAATAAATCATTGTTGCATCCCCACCCAAAATGAATTTCAGTTGAACGTTGTGTATGACCTATTTGATATGCTGTTGTATTTGTTTTTCTAGTATTTTATTGATAATATTTGCAACTATGTTTACCAGAAATATTGGTCCATATATTAGTGTTATGGTAATGCCAACCTTACTAAAAAATTATCATCTGCACTTTCAATTTCTTTCAAATGCTTTAAGAAAAATTGAAGTTAGCTTCCTCAAAATATTTTATAAAATTTCACTATAAATTAATCAATTCTTTTACTTTTTTTTCTTGATGACAGATTCAGAGTTACTCCTTAAATCTCATTACCCATTACTAGTCCTTTCAAATTTTCTGTTTTATCATGATTCAATTTTGGTAGGCTTTTTGTAACTAGAAATCTACTTGTTTTTCTAGAATATCCACTATGTTGGTATATAATTTATTCATTACAGTTCCTTACAATCCTTTCTAAATCTCTGCTATCCTTTACAATGTCTCCTTTTTTAACTCTGATTTTATTTATTTGTGTCTTCTTTATTTTTCTTGCTCTGTCTAGTAAAAATTTTGCTGATTGTAGCTTTAAAAAAATTATTTTTATCTATTTTTTGATATTTTTGGGATGTGAATTTATTTTAACTCTGATTTGTATTATTTCTTAAATTTTAAAAATTTTTATTTTTAGCCATGTGCAGGCTGCTGCAACTGGGGATACAGCCAGACCCCAACCACTCCCTGTGTATCTATACCATTCATGGACTGAATGGGGAGAGAAAAAGGATTCACCAAGAAGCAAGCACTCCTTGTGAACGAGCACCATGTGGGGGTCACCACTGTTGAGGGTACAGCCAGACCCCAGCATGGGCTGGCAAAGAAGAAGAACCAATACCACCCCCACCTGTAAGTGACTGGCTGACCTGGAGAAACACAGGCTGTGATGATAGCTATTGAGGTGAAATGCAGTTTGATGTTGTGATGTTTTGGTGTTTCACTGACATTGCCGGTCTAGGGCCAGCGGTTCAGTCATCTATTCAGAGGATAGCAGTATGCAGTATGGCATATAAAGGTGGGGAGCTCTCCTTCTGAAGGTGGTAGCCACTGTTAATTCCCATTAATCTTGTTTTGAAGTCCTGTATCATTTTCATTGTTTTGTTGGATTGGCTTTTGTTTTGTTTTGTTTTGTTTGATTTTGTTATATTTGATGACATGAGCAGCTATTCCAAATATAACAAGATATATTATGGTAGACATTTTGGATTTACAATTGTCTTGCTTTGAAGTCTTTTATTGCATTCATTGTTTTGTTTTTATGATTCTATTCTGTTCTGTTCTGTTCTATTTTTACTTTGTCTGAAGTTATCTGCAGCTATTTTGAAGACAAGAAGAGGCATTATGGTAACTATTGTTGGTTTCGTATCATTTGAAGCCCTGTATCACATACACTGGATTCTTTTGATTGGTTTTATTGTTTTATTTTGCTTGGTTTTATTCTCTTTAAAATAAAGACAATTTTTAAAAATTATTTTAATTTCTTCTTGCTTTAGCATGCATTGGAGGTTCATTGATTATTTCAAATCTTATTTTCTTTTTGAGATATGCATTTATTTCTGTACTTTATACCTCTTTTGTGTTTGTTTCAAGAGTATGTTTAGTATTTTTTAATTTCCTCAATTAATATGGCCATTTACAATCACATTTTTAAATTCCTATATATTTGTATATTTCCTGTTATTTTATATTTGCTGATTTCTAGTTTTATTCCATTGAAGTCTGAAAAGGTACATGACATGACTTTATTTTTTTATTAATTTATTGATGCTTGACATTTGGTTTAACATTTCTATGTTGGAGAGTATTTCATGTACATATTAGAAATACGTTCATTCTGCTGTTGTTAGAAGAAATACTCTACAGATATTTTCTGATTGCTTTTGGAGTATAGCGTGGTTTAATTTTAATGTGTGCATTTTAGCCTTGACTTGATTATTTGTGTATTTATAAAAGTGAGTATTTGCAAATATCCTGTTATTATTGTAGTGGTCCATTTCTCACTTCAGATCTAAAAATATGTGCTTTATATTTCACTATGTCATTTTGCTGAATTGATTTTTGCTGACATGTGATGAATTTCTTTGCCTATTTTTACAGTTTTTTAGTTTAAAGTTTCTTCCATATCATACATGTTTTGCTACTCTTACTTTAACTTCTTAGTCTAGTTTACCACTTTTTTCCTAATTTTCATTCTATATGAACAAATTTGATCCATATTATTCAAGGTTCTTATTAATAGTTACCAAATTCGTAATTCTGTCTCATCTCTCTGACTTTCTGCTTTGGAAGTGTTCTGTCATGACAATGTTTGGTTCTCATTTTCCTTTGTGTTTTTGATCTGCTAATAAGTTATTTTATTCTTCTATTTTAATGATGATAATTTTCCATCCATTTGACTTTAGTGTAGGACTCTCTTAGATTTTTCTTCTGTCAGTCTGGAAGAGATGAATTTCTGTAATTTCTGCTTGTTTAAATACTATATTTTCCTTTTAATCTGTAGAGTAGTTTTGCTGTTTATTTTATTCATAGCTGGTTTTTCCCCCTTCAGTGCTCAGGTTATATAATTTTCATTTTCTTCTGGCCTATAAATTTCTGCTGAGAAACCTGCTGTTAATCTTTCATGGTTGTTTCTATATAACTTGTTCCTTTTCTCTTGCTAATTTTAGAATTATATCTTTAAACTACTCTCTAGAAGTATTGACTATATGCGTTAGAAAATTAGTGGGGTGTTTTGTTTTGTTTTGTTTTGTTTGTACTTATTGGAGCCCTTTGATTCTGTTGGATCTAGATGTCTACGTGTCTTTGAAGACTTAGGAAGTTTACAGTTATTATTTCATTCAATATGTCTTTTCATGAATTTGCCCATTTGTTTTCTAAGAGTCTTATTATATGAATGTTTGTTTGCTTAATGATATCTATATCATTAGACTTTCTTTATTCTTTTAATTCTACTTCTCCTCATCTCCTTCTTCATCCTTTTATTTTTTCTTCTCCTCCTTTCTCAGTGGACTATTTCAGAAGACCCATTACCAAAATTAGAAATTATTTCTTCTGCTTAGTCTAGTTGATTGTGTTATTTATTTCATTGACTGCAATTTTCAGCTCTAAAATTTCTGATTGATTCTTGTTAAGATTTCTCTCTGTTTTATTTCATATTGACATGATGAATAGTTCATGTTTTGTTGTATTTCCTGTCATCTATTTTGTCAAACTATGTTTCTTTTTTGCTACTGACTATATCCCCAGCGCTGAACTGTGTTTCTTTAACATCATTATTGTCAATTACTTCTCAGGCATTATAAATTTCCTTCACATGGGACTCTTTTAATTCCTAGTTATTGCAGTCCTTTATTACTGTCATACACACACATATAATTTCAAAATTTACATTCAAAATCATTCGTAAAATACTTGCTGTTACCCTGAATGAATTTGAATAGTTCATTCATATGATCAAGAAGATAGCTGGAGATACAGTCCAGCAGCACAGCCCCGGCCTAGCAGGGGTGAAGCCCTGAGTTTAACTCCTGGTATAAAAAAAAAAGAGAGAGAGAGATATAAGGGAAACAATATTCTTTGTCTTTCACATTTAAAAGAGTGCATCAAATGGCAAACTTTGCAGTGCCTTTGCTATGATATCTAAATATTTACATAAAATAAATATTTCTTTATAAAAGTCAAATTATAATTTACTTTGCTGTATTTATTTATACTTTATTCATTTGAACTAGAAAAAATATTAAAATCAGGGAACTTGGCTTCAAAATTTGTTCTACTCTCATGCTTCTTGAAAGTAATACTTTGAAAACTATATTTATAAGCCCTCAAGTATAAAACTTCAAATATTAAATACAATATTCTGTTAATTTGGAACTACTTTAAACTGATTAGAAATGGAATCTCATAAGACAACAAAATGTAATTCTTATACATATATATATATGAATTCTATGTGTATTATGTATATATTAGAATTCTAATGTATTTGCTAATTTTAATATGCCGTATGTTACATATATATGAATTTTGGATGTATTTTTTACTATGAAATATTTAGAACACAAATAGTAGGTTGCAACATACATTTTAGCACAATGTCTCTGAAATCATTCTGAAAAATAAATACATTTACAGTGTTATAGTTTATCTTTGTTACTATAACAAAATGTCGTAAATGAAGTAGCTTAAAAATTTATATCTCAAGTTTTAGGAGGCTGAGAAGTTCAAGACAAATATGTGATTTTTCAGCCTGGTTCAAGTTTATTATCTGACTCAAACAAAATAATTTTTCATTGTGTCTGTACATGATTAAGTAAGGGCTCTAGCTCTTTCCAGACATTTTCATAAGTATTAACTTCACGTATGAGAGTCTTCATGTACGAACTTTAACAAATATCTATAGATAGATAGATAGATAGATAGATACATATATACATATATATCTATATGTATCACAAAATGTTCTCCTCTTTTTCTTTTGTTAGGCGTCTTGATATTTATTGAAAATACAATAGGCTAGACAGTCACTGTAAAGTAATTAGAGGGTCAGTGCTGTAACTCAGTGGCACAGTACCTGCCTGGAAAATGTGAGGTCCTGAGTTTAATTCCCAGTACAAAAAGTAAAATATACGTAAGGCAATTGGACACAGAAACAATGTCCTTTATTTAATGTTTTAAAAGCTTCACAATTATGTCTGCAATGATCTTAACACTATCTGATTTAATCAAGCATACATCCAAATAACTACTATCTCCAAAGCATGTGTTCATATGGGAGGGTAATCACATCACTTTAGTAGTAAATTTTTTCATTCTACAAAAGAGAAAATATTTGATATTTATGTTTCATATCTACAGATTCTTCTTTTTATTAAAATCATCTGTAAATTTTTTTAGAATTGTACATATAACATTATTCTAGATTAGTTGTTTGTATCAGATTTTTTTGTATTTAGTTACATATAATACTGATTGGAGAACTTGTTTTTATTCATTTATTTTCAACATAATTCTCAATCAATAATTATCAAATCCTACACTACTTTTAAAAATATAAAAATTAAATTATGGCAATTGATATTGAAGAGTGCGTGTTGTATGTGGGTGAGTTAAAAAGCATTATCTAAGTTGTCACACTGTATGAACTCATCTTTTAATTTCTAAAACATATACACAGAATGGTAAAATAAAATCTCTGCTCTAATTATGTTTGATTAAAAGTAATTGTTTTCAATTTTAAAGAGTTTAAGACAGAATAAAACCAATCAAAACAAACCAGTGTAAGAGATACAGGGCTTCAAAACATTACAAAATCAACAATAGTTACTGTAATATCTTTTGATGTCTTCAAAATAGCTGCAGAAAACTTTAGACATAGTAAAAATCAAATAGAACAGAATAAAATAAAGACAAAATAGTGAATGTGGTAAAGGACTTCAAAATTAGCCAATAGTAAATCCAAAATGTCTACCGTAATATATCTTGCTATCTTTGAAATAGCTGCTCATGCAATCAGATTTGACATAATCAAACAAAACAAAAGATAATAAAACCCAACTAAACAAAACAATGGAAATGATATAGGACTTCCAAAAATGGACCATAGGGAATCAACAATGGCTGCAACCCTCAGGAGGAGATCCTCCCTAGATGTCACGCTGTGTACCATCCCCTGATCCTATGAAAAGACCACTGGCCCTAGACCTGCAATGTTAGTGAATCAACAAATCACCACAGGCATCCAGTTGCATTTCACTCCGTACCTATCATCACAGCATGTGTCCGGATAAGCTGGTTGCTTATGGCAGCAGCAGAGCAGTGGGCATATTGGCTCTTCTTGTTTGTCAGCCTGCATGCCAGAAGAGACTGGGGTCTAGCTGTTCCAGTCCAGCAGCAACCCATGCATGGCACTGGTTCCCAGACTGGGCTTGCTTGCTGATGTGGCCTTGTTGTCTCTACCCACAGTCTGAGAATGGTGCTGAGTCACGGGGAGAAGCTGGAGTCTGGCTGTTACAGTTCGTTGGTGGCCAGTGCATGGTGCTGGTTCTCAGACTGGGCTTGCTTCTTGGTGTGGCCTTATTCTCTCTACCCCAGTCCACAAATGGTACTGATTCACAGGGAGGGGGTGGGGTCTGCCTGTTCCAATCCAATGGTGGGCTAAGCTTTAAAAAGTTACAAATTGCACTAAATGAAAGAAATAAAATTATCTCTACTGATTTGACACATTTTGATCACTCCCTTCAGAAGTTTATATTTTTGGCATTTAATATTTCTCACTTTAAAAAACTATCTCTAAAAAAACAACAAGCAAGGTAAGTTTTTTTTTTTTTTTTTTTTTGCAGCACCGGGGATTAAACTCACAGCCTCATGCCTGTCAGACAGGCGCTTAAGTCACTGAGCCAAACTCCCAGTCCTCGTTTTTTTGAGGCAGGTTCGTACTGTGTAGCTCAGGCTGACCTTGCGCTCATGTTGCAACCCAAGCCAACCTCAAACTCACAACGCTCCTCCTACCTCAGCCTCCCAAGTGCTGGGATTAAAGACGTGTGCTAAGGTAAGTCTTTTAATTTACTTCATTTTACATCCAGTTAACATAATTATTGATTATCACTGTAATGGCATTTGGAAAATCAAGCCAATAAATTTAACCCATTTCCAGATTAAATTCCATTATCAAATTATGCAGACTTCTGAGCATAAATTTTAAATTTATAAATAGTTTGACATATATTCATTAATATTTAGGCTATCCAGTTATTGAAGAAAACTTGTCAAATAACTTTAATGCTTGTATCAGACTAGAAACAGGGAAATGAGAGGTGAGCAGTATAGACATTTGATCACAGCTTATCCAATAAACTAGGCTGTCATGAGAGTTTCAGTTAAGAGGAGAATGCGACATTAGTTATTATAAAAGCTTGTGCAAGTTGCTATGAAGTACAGATGAAAAGAAAGTACTATTTCTTTTACAGGATCTCTGGGGGTGGTAGTTTAAAAAACAGGATTTGTTCCTGCAAACTCAGATTGTTCCCAATAAACAATAGCCACCAGTCAATCCATTACTCTGAAAGTTGAAGCATATTTAATCCTTAATTTTGACAATAAATATTAGATGGAAGCTATAAACAGACTTTGATAATTAAGACGGGAATTATCCAGTGTGAAAATTAGAAAATTGTCCCTACATTTGGTAAGAGAAATGGTCATCACTGTAAAAAACTGCAGAAAATTTAAAAGATCCTGTCAAAGGTGCATTGGGATGCACCAAAAAAAAAAAAAAAAAAAAAAAAAAAAAAAAAAAAAAAAAAAAACAAAAAACAAAAAAAACAAAAAAAACCAGCAGTCTTTTCAAGAAAATAATTCATAGAATGGAGGCAAACTAGGAACGCATAAGTAGTGCAGGTCATGAGAGTGGAATTTCATGTCTGTTACCTGTCTTTTTATTTAAAAAATAATTTATTTTGAGGTGAAAATATCAACTATTGTTATTCACAGAAATGCATTGCTTTGAAATCCATTAAAAGCAAATTTTCACAATAAAATATAAACAATATTATTTTAAAATAAAATAACATTTATGAGTAGCTTTCATTTTTAGAATTTAAAATGCTATTAAAATAATGAGACAATTATTTATCTATTACAGGGATACACATACATATATATACACATATACATGTATTTCTAATGGCTGCTTTCGAGAATTTTTTATCTAAAGTGTGTTTAATCAATAGAAGCATCAAGTAGATGCAGATAGATGATTTTTAAGAATTTATTTAGAAATTTTTATAGATGTATGTATCTGAATGATGACTTAATAGGTAACTTTTGTGTACCATGAAAAATACAGAATAAGTATAGTTCCTTAAATGAATGAAAATAGGAAATTTGAAGTCTAAGTGAAAGAATTTTAAAAATTTATTGGATGATAGGAATAAAATCTATTGGCAACCCTGATTATTTGTAGCACAGATGTATTTATAGAAAATTTTCTCTCTGTGATCTTAGATAACTCTTAGAAAAAAATGCCCTTTGTAAAGGTCAAAAACTCCCAAGAAGATGGATTGCATATAGGTAGGACAATCTGGCATCATTTATGTTTAAATTCCTGCTAACACTAACAAGATTAGTTCTGCCCTTTCTTCCATTCCAAAACAGTTTAAGATAACTCATTTTTTCTTTTAAAAAAGTATTGCCGTAGTATGCATATGAAGATTATCTCCTTCCCCTTCCCTAGCTTAGGTGACAATTTTAGAGAATTTGAAGAAAAATTTAGAAATGAAGAAAGCACTGGAGTATAATGGACATTTTCCATTGTAACTAAGATCCACTGTATTGTAGTTGAAAATACAAATAATAGCTATATAAGTAAGTATTGAATTTAGACTGATATAATATAGCAGAAGATCCCTCCACTCAGCCAGTATATTTCAGTTTGGTAACTGCCCAGATAATAGTTGTGGTTATTGTTCCTGTTACTTTTGGTTCTTAGAAATAGCTGGTCACTGTGATGCAAAAGTGATCACTATAATGCATATTGCAAGAACCAATGCTCATTTGACAAGCCGTTGTGTCTTTGTACTTTCTGTTTGCTTTGACCACCAGAGATCAGGATCTGATATTTTTGGAATCAGTGCCCACTGATGTAAAATAAATCTGCCTCCAAATCCTGAGTGTTGTTTCAGTGTTTGTGCTTGCCATTACAATAATACTTTAAAACTCAGTGTTTTGCAAGCCTAGTAAGACATTATATCATTGATGTTTTTCTTCAGGTGCTCACCTACTGTGTGGACACTGCCATGAATAACTGACAATACTATTTTTCTCACTAATGTAAAATTCTTTGCTTATGTATTACATTATACATCACTTGCAAACGGCACCTGCATGTTTGACAGAAAGATATATGGTGAATATTATTTTCCTTTCATGAAAACCTTGTACTATAAAAATCATTCTGAAATTTTTTAGATAGTTGGAAGAGAAAACCAAGGATAATGTCATTGTGTTTACATATACAGATTCAGAAGGGACAGAACTTTTATGATGAAGATACAGATTAACATTAGATCAATGAGAAGAAAATGCAAAGTTTATGAAATACGCAGGATGATATTGTGTTAAAATCCATGAAATGGGATGAGAAGTAACAAAGGACATATTTTTTTTGTACTGGGGATTGAACTCATGACCTTGTGCTTATCAGGCAAGTGCTTGAACTGCTGAGCTAAATCCCTGGCCCAAAAGAACATATTTTTATTTGGAATATAATTTTTAAAAATTTAAAATGTCAAGCCAGCCATGGTGGCACATGCCTGCAATCCCAGTGCTTAGGAGGCTGAGACAGAGAGATCACCAGGAGTTTGAGGCCAGCCTGGGCCACATAGTGAGTTCAAAAGTTAGCATGAACTACATAGCAAGTCCCCCAATATGTATTGCATGATAGGAACAAAATCTATTGGCAACCCTAGTTATTTGTAATACAGACATATTTATAGAAAATTTTCCGTCTGTGATGTTAGATAATTCTTAGAAAAAATATCCTCTGTAAAGGTCAACAACTCCCAAGAAGATGGATCACAAATAGGTAGAACAGTCTGACATCCTTTATGTTTAGTATATAATTTAGCCATTAAGAAGGTTATATTTACCTAAAGCAAATGGATTTTAGTGAGCACTCACTCAAGAACATAAAAAAGGAATATAGTAATTAATAATCTTTTAAAATAACATTGAAATGTATAATTCTTACAGGCAACTGAGTTAGATAAAAATATTATAGGCAGTCAGACAGGGCTAGTCCCTCAAAGGAGACAGTGCAGAAGACCAGATATCTTGCAACTGTGGGGGAGACAGACACCTCTGCCGTGGGTCAGACCTGAAAACAAAAGATAAATCAAATGTACCCACCTACTTCCTAAGGATAAGCATTACTAACTGATATTCTAAATAGGTCTCTATCACCCTGAGGAAGCCAGGATTCACTAAGCGAACCCCCTACAGGAAGAGTCACTATGCATGTCCACTTGCTAAGTGACTCACTTCCCCATTTGTCCTCGATTTAATCAATTTTACCTGAGCAGTTATTCTTATTGATAGACCATGTTCTGTCCCACCTCATGCCCACCTTGCAAGTTTCCTGTTTTCTGCACCAGACCTGACTCACTTTCTGGTTTTACTCTTACAAAAGTTCCTAGAAAAGACAGTCTTTGGCAACCCACTCGGGACCCCTTCTGTCTCTCTCTCATGCAGAATATTTCTTTCTTTTGATAAATATTTTCTGCTCTTTACCTCCGTTTTTTCCTGAAATTCATTCTTTGATTTTAGAGAACATGAACTTGTATCAGACATCTAGTAGGTTGAGAGTTTCTTTCCCCTATATCATAATGACAACATTAACTTAGATAAAAATTATTCTGCATTCCAATTTTCTAGTTATGTATTTACTAAATTGTCAGAATGAAATTCTGTCCAGCTTCCTGTGCATCCTCTGACATTCTACACTAAAATCATATTCCCACAGTTTACTTTCTTAACAAGGCATTTAAAATTACAAATCATTAATAATTTTAATTTTATATACTTAATTCCTACATACAGGAAACTAGTACAATATAAATGTTAAGAGACAATAATACTGTGCATATGCTTGAGATAGGCTTTCATTCTGTTTCCAAAGCTGTACTCAAGTCTTTGAACCCAAGGAATTCTTCCACACCAGTACCCTGAGCTTGCCAGGTGCCACTTTGTCTGCCTGGAGGTCATCATTTTTACATAGTTAAAAATTTGTCTTTAAAATAATGCCAGTTTAAGAAAAAAATGGAATAAAATAATACTTTTCATAAGTCCACTACCTGGCAACTAATATTGTTGATATCTTATTCTGGGAAACTCTACCTAGACATATTTAAAATACCTAAGGTAAAAATTTTATAATGTAGCTAATTTCTATGAAATAATTTTTGTTGTAGTAAGGGGTTGCAGGGAAAACAATTACATACAGGACACAGAATTTATAATAGTTTATAATTGTCACCCAGAGTTAAATACGAGAAAGTGCAGGAAATCTGTCCACAACATTAAAGTCCTAGAATATTCAGCCAAGGGCCTGGATCTCACAGCAATGTCCCACATGAGTTCATCTGAAGACCTGCAGCCCATGACAATGCCTCCCACGAGTCCAACTGGAGGTCTAGAGCCCATGACAAGGGCTCATGTCAGTCTGTTTTGTGGATCTGTGCTGGGCAGGTCCAAAGGTCAGTAGTGGAAGCCAGAAAGTCTATGCCAGTTGGATGAAGGATCTGTGCCAGTAGGTTGAGGCTTCTATGCAGGAGCCACGAAATGACATTCAAAATAAGGGCCAGAGTTCCCCTGAAAAGTACCACAGACATCCTCAGAGACAATGAGGTCCCAAGCTCCTCCGATGATAACAGTTGAGTACAGATCAGGAAGCTCAACATGATAACTTTCTCATGGTGATTAAATAGCACACATCTTCCCCTCCAGAGCCAGGAAGCGATGCTCAATGTAAGGACCAAAACTCCCCCAAAGTGAACCACAGACACTCTCTGCGGCAAGTTCTTGAGCTCCTCCAGTAATAATGGCCAAATTCATAGCAGGGAACCTAGCCATGACAAGATCCTCCAGGAGAACCAACAGCTTTAAACAGCAACACTTAGGAGAATACACAATGCCTCATTCATCTTCTCCATGTCTCTATTTATGCTGACAACTTTCCTCAGGTGGGCCCTCTACACTCAGCACCATAGTGAGTTCATTCAGTTGGTGTTAAGTGGACCATCAGTTTTTAATCCATAACACTTTTGCTGAATGACTTATAAGCAGGATAGTATATCATATGTACCATTATGTATTAAATGAGTTTTCTTTTTTGTGCATTTTACTAGTGCAAAACAATGAACTTCCCTATGGTCTATTAGTACATACAGATAAGATATTTTGACTTCTCACCATTCTTTTCCTCCTTCTTCCTCCTACTCCTTTTCCTCATCTCTAGACTATGTTGCAATTTTTTCTCTTCCTTTTTAAAGAACTATTTTTTAGATTACTTACATAAAACAAGCATATGAGTTTTAAGTTTCTAACAATGGCTTATTTTGAATAGTGTGATAATCTAGTCTCTAGTTACATCCATTTTCTTGCAAATAGCATGTTTTATTCTTTTTTATAGTTGAATGATACTCCATCGCGTATACATATCACATTTTCCCTATTTATCTCTTGATGAGAATTTAGGCAATTTCTACAGTTTAGTGAGTTGGAATTGTGCTACCATAAACATGGGTTTGCATGTATTATTATAGTATGCTATTTAATTTTGGGAGTAATACACCAGGGAATGGCATTGTAAGATTAATTACTAGAAATTTTGAAACTACTGAAAGACAAAATAAAGCAGACAGTTGAAGCCTTATGCACAGGCAAAGACTACCTAGATAGGACCCAAATTGCTTAGGAAATAACATTAAAAAATCAGCAAATGGGACTATACCAAACTAAAAACCAAAGAAAAGGAAACAGTCAACATAGTGAAGTTACAAAATGGGATAGGAGAAAAACTTTGCTGGTTACTTTTCTAATGGAACATTAATATGTATAGCACATAAAGAAGTCAAAGAACCTGACAACAATATAACCAAATAGACAAATCATAAAATTGGAAACAGAGCAGACAACTCTCAAATAAAGAAACCCAAACAGTGGACATGTGCATGAAAAAACTGTTCGTCATCTTTAACCATCAGGGAAACACAAATCACAACCAGTGCTCTTTCAGTCGGAAGTATCAGCAGTTTACAAATCTGGATATTTCTCAAGAATTTTTTGAAATACAGTTTTAGCAACATCTTTCCTCTAACCCTGGGTGAAATCTTGGGACCATGGCTAAATGGCGTTTGGAAAATTTGTGCCAAGTACTACACGCAAGTGAATTGTTCTAATATTTTATCAAAGTGTCTACTGTTTTTCATGCATTAATATCCTATTGATTACGATTTTGCTTTAATTTACTATTTTGTTTTTTAAGCCTGCATAATTGAAATATTTATTAAAAGTAAATTAGTTCCTAAAAGTTTTTGTCTGTGTTGTTATTGGCACAGTCACTGCTTCCTAATGAATTTGTATGTATCATTTATATATAAAACAGAGAGGAGAGAGGTGGGATCTCCGTATCCTCTTGTAAGGCATGTCTTCCTTCCACAGTGTCTCAATTTTAGAAAATTTCCACAAGTTTTCAATAACCCCATAGTCTACGGATAAACCTTTTAGCATCTGGGCCTTTGGGAAATATTTAAGATCTGAAAAATAACATAGTCATAGTTGACTAAATTATTGCATCAAAACTATTGCTATGGATAGGTAATGTAAATCTGAAATAATCTGGTGATTAAATAACACATAGCCTATTTAATCAAATAGCTAAATGAATTACAAAATACAGATATGAAAACAGTAGATTTCTGGATCCTTATCATACAAGCTTATAATTAAAACTGATCATTTGAAGAAAAAATAACATGCCACAAAATAAATTTTAAATTATGGTAACCATTGTTGATTTCTTTTATCTTGTTTTGAAATCCTGTATCACACTGTTTTGTTTTGGTTGACTTTATTCTGTTTTATTTTGCTTGGTTTTATTCTCTTTAAATAAAAAAACATAAAAATAAAAAAATCTTAAAATTATAATAATGATCAGTGTAGTATAAGAAAAAGTAAAATCTAACACAATATAAAGATTTTTGGTTCAGCATTTGTAGCATAAATCTTCTTGTCATAGTGAACCTTTAGCATACAGTGCTTCAGTGATAATGAGGGACTGGCAAATTTTTTTTTTTTAAAGCCTGGTATTTGAGAGTATTAATGACTAAGGAAAAAGAAAATTGATTTTCCACCTCCTTTTCTGTTTCTTGGTGTCTTTTCCCTTAGATTAAAATGGAATCAACGTGTCAATATCTGAATATATGAGTCAACTGAGACTCCTTTTCATTCACTTAGTATCTTTAACCTTAGATTAAAATGGAATTAATATGTCAATATTTGAATACATGAGCTTTAGCTAAGTGCAGAGAAATATGTTCAGTTAGTAATTAGAAGACTTGATACTTTAATGTAATTGTCTCTCAAGTGAGTTGTGTAACTTGGGTAAGTCATTTGTTCTTTTCTAGTTTCATTTTTCTAACCATACAAGAAAATTTTGTCTAAAGTATGACAGGAGTCCTATAATTAAATTTTTAAAGAAATATTAATCAAAAAGTAGTATCATTTTGTCATTTTATGAGGTTTCCAAACTGTCTTCTATAGAGGTTACTTTCCTTTTTGTGATAAGTAATGTCTTATACTTGTTTAATGTAAATATACATTATTCTCATTGAATGTACACTTAAATAGAAAGGTCAGTATTGCTATTATTATTTTTTTATGAAGGAAGAAACTAATTTAGGAGAGGGTCAAATAATTTGCCCTGTTTCACAGTAATAGTGAGAAGTCAGAATAGGATTCAAGGAATTCTGACCCCATAACCAGTTACTGAGATCATTGTTCACACTTCTTCAAATGGGTCAAGTGACTGTTTTGCCTAAATAAAATAGAGAAATATTGGCTTCAAAAAACTGTATGAATGTAAAACACTTAGTGACATTTAATATTTATACTGAAAATCTAAAAGAAAGATCAAATGTAGAACTATTCACTTTTCTGTACCACAGAAACCCTGTTAAATGGAATAATTAATAGGAAAATCACTGAACTTCTGTAAAACAATTTTGAAAAATGCCAATTTTTGAATATTATTAGATATTATAGGGGTATTTGTACTTAATGTGATATTTTTAGAGATCTTTAAGTACATTGAAGCGGTAAGTAAAGATAACCAGTGTGGGATTTACTTTCCTAGGTTTAAGTCCAATTTTTGATTTTTCTTTTTTCAAAAATTTTTATCCTGTTTATTTTATTTTATTAGTACATGTTTATAACTCATGCACTTTACAGTCATCTTGGGGAGTCGTTACATGTATATATTGCAAAGTCTTTTTGTTAAAATCCTCTTCTCTTCTCTTTACCTGCCCATCCCTCTCCTTCTTTGGTTCCCCTAACACCTTTTTCATACCCACTGATACTATTTGTGCTAGCACATGTTATAGCTTATAATGCTTATACAGATTAGGGTTATTACATTCTTGTGCATGGAATATACTTATTTCTCTCATTACCTTTTCCCTTGCCCCTTTCTCCTTCCTTCCCTTGGACCATTTCTCTATTGTACAAAATATCCTGGAAATCTTTTTCCATTCTCTAGATTGTCTCTTTACTGACTGAATCTTTTGCTGTACAGAAGGTTTTTAATCTGACATAATCCCATGTGTTGATTCTTCCTTCTATTTCCTGTATGATTGATGTTCTGTTTAGAAAATCCTTTTTGACTCCTGTCTTCAAGTGTTTTACCTATTTTGTCTTCCTGGATAGTTAATGTTTCTGTTTTAATGTTTAGATTATGATGCATTTTGATTTAAATTTAGAAATTATGGTGAGAAATAAGGGTCCAGTTTCATTCTTTTACAAATAGATAACCAGTTTTCCAGTACCACTTGTAAATCAGGTAGCTGAATGTGTCTGAAGAGGTTTCTGCATCCTAAATTCTGTTCCATTGCCTCATGTCTGTTTGCTTGTTTATTTATTTATCTATTTTTCCAGTACCATGCCATATTATCACTTTTGCTTTGTAGTATAGTGTGGTCTGGTATTGTTATGGCATCTGCTTTGTTATTATTAACCATAATTACTTTTGCTACATGGGATCACTTCTGATTCTATATGAAATTTAGAATTGTTTTCTATAGATTTAAAATTTTGCCACTAATATTTTATTTGGGACTGTAATGAATCTGTACAACAGTTTTGGAAGTATGGCCAATTTGACAATATTGATTCCACCTATCCAAAACAATGGACATTTTAAAACAACAAAAACAAGCAAACAAACAACAACAACAACAAAAAACACTTGACTGGTAAGTGAGTTTGATCCCTGGTACAAAAAAAAAAAAAAAAAAAGGATATTTTTTTCATTTTCTGATGTCTTCTTCAATCTCCTTCTTCAGAGCACTGCAGTTTTCTTTGTAGAAGTATTTCACTTTTCATTGAGTTAATTCCTAATTATTTTATTTTTCTTGAAATAACTGTGAAAAATAGTTTTCATGGTGTCCTTGTAATACTAGTCATTGTTGCTACACACTGACGCTAAGGATTTTTTCCAGTTGGAATTATACCTGCTACTTGACTGAACTTGGGCATTCATTCTAAGTAATTTCTTGGTGGAGTTTTTTGAGTATTCTGTATATAGTATCATGTCATTTGCAAATAATGATAACTTGATTTCTTCCTTTTCTGAATGCATTCCTTTTATATCTTTTTCTTGCCTCATTTCCCTTGTTAATGTTTCAAATGCTACGTCAACTAGCAGAGGTTAGAGTGGGTATCCTTGTCTTCTTCCTGATTTTGGGGGGATGCTCTTAGTTTACCCTATTTAGGATGATTCTGGATATCACCTTACCATCAATAGCTTTCATCACATTCAGGTGTGGTCTTAGCATACTTGCTTTCTTCAAGGTTTAAATCATGAAAGTGTGTCAAATTTAGTCAAAAGTCTTTTCAGCATCTGTCTCAGTTAGGGTTTACTAGAGAAACAGATATAACACCAAATATACAACGGTATAAGAAATAACAAGATTGGCTTACAAAGGTCAGCCACAAGGTTGAATAAGGGAGCGTGCAGAGCGTGTCTGCAAGCTGGAGGGGGAAGGGTCCAGCCCAAGGGCTGGAGCTTACTGCAGTGTTCTATGCAAGTCCGTATCAGAAGTCCGATGGATCTGTGATGGAACACTGAAGAATCTACGACGGAAGGCCGAAGAGTCTACGACGAAGACTGAGGAGTCTA
>RJWM01008051.1:46211-75205 GCA_004363535.1 Dasyprocta punctata | reverse complement strand
TTTTTTTTTTTTTTTTTTTTTTTTTGTGGCACCAGGGATTGAACTCACAACCTCATGCCTGCCAGACAGGTGCTTAAGCCACTGAGCCAAACTCCCGGCCCTCATAATGCCTTTTGCTGTCTTCAGAATAGCTGCAGATACCTTCGGATATAGTAAAAATTGAACAGAACAGAATGGAATAGAAACAATAAAAACAAAACAATAAATGCAATAAAGGACTTCAAAAGAAGCCAATAGTAAATCTACCATAAAACGTCTTGCAATCTTTCAAATAGCTGCTCATGCCATCAGATTTAACATAATCAAACAAAACAAAAGAGAATAAAACCCAACCCAACAAAACAATGAAAATGATATGGTTTCCTTGCTGGGATCACTTCCTGGTGAGGTCTGGTTCTCTCCCTCTGCAGCTCATGAATGGCACTGACTCATAGAAAGAGGCTTGGGTCTGGCTGTCCCCACTCCTGTTTTGTTTTGTTTTGTTTTGTTTTGTTTTGTTTTGTTTTGTTTTGTTTTAGAGAAGTGATGAAAATGTTATGGAATTAGCTAATGATGATGCTTAGAACCCCTGAGGATTGCTGGGTGTAGTGGTGCATGCCTGTAATCCCAACATTTGGGAGGCTGAGGCAGGACGATTGTACAAGTTCAAAGCCAGCCTGGGCTACAGAGTTCAAGGCCAGTATGAACTATACAGCAAAAATCTCTCAAAAAGCCAAAATAAATCTTGAGGATGTATTGTAAGCCATTAAAAGGGTAAAACTTTACTATAAAAGTTTTATCTCCATTTTAAAATTTAAAACAATCCCGGAACTTTCCCTAACTCCAAAATTCTCCCTTCTTGTATGTTTCCCCGCCTCCAGATATCCTAAGTCACCTACATTTCTTTCTTCTGTTTGCTCTTCATTTCCTTAATATTTGATTTTACTGTCTTCTGAATTTCTCAAATCATTTCTCTTTCATCTCTCTTTGAGATTTAAATTTTTCCTTCACAAGTGAAAGTGAATGAATGTATATGTTTCTAGAGATAGATCTATGAAAAGTCAAAGTGTCAGCCTTAGACAACCTGTAGTCTAGAGGGAGTCCCAGAAAGTAAACCATCAGAATCTAGTGTGGTAAATGTTATGACAGGGTCATGACCAGGGAGCAGTCAGAAGAGGCTTCTCAGAGGTGACCAAATCTTGGCTGGTTCTTAAAGAATGAATAGGAATTATTCAAGCAAAGAAAATGAAAGTCCAAACCAGGAGGTACACTGTGTGAAAATCTGGAGGTGAAAGAAAGCATGAAGTCTTCCAAAGACAGAGGGAGGCTTGATCACAAAGGGCTTTATGTGCCACAAGCAGTAGTCAAGTCTCTTGTTCACAAATTGAAAATTGACAAAAAAAGAAGGGTGTGAGTGATCAAAAAGACTAGAAGTGAGGTGGTTTGAGAAAGTCTGGACCTAAGTACTCTGACATGGAAGAATCTGTGGAGTCCACTATGTCCAGGTAGCAGCCAGCAGTGTCAGAATTGGATTCTTGGGGTTTGCAAACTAAGCAGAAGGAATCGTTTCTGACCAGTAGTTCCCAATCCTCATTTTTCACTGGGCTGATGCCAACAAATGGCCAAGTCTGAATCAGTCATTGTGCCTGCAGGATGACATTTCCTCATTGCTTTAGGTTGGGCAAGCCGTAGAGGGTAGAGAGGATGGCAAAGACCAAAGCAAAAGGTGCCACATGGAAAACCAAGGACTGTACCCAGAGGTAGGAGCAAGGGGTGATGGGTAAAACAGTAGTAGCCCATGAAGCCACACTAAGGCTGCTAGGCTTCTTCCAGTGGGCAGGGGCCAAAAAACAACCTGAAGGCGTGGTTCCTCATGGTGATGCTGATGAAATGCTGTAGCTCTGAGGACAAAGACACAGACTTTGAAGCTGTTGCTTTAATTCAGTTAATGTAGTATCAGTAGGTTTGTGCATGGGGGCTCACAGAGGGAAACTGAGTAAGACACAAGTTTAAGGATTGG
This sequence comes from Dasyprocta punctata, assembly GCA_004363535.1. Classification (NCBI taxonomy): domain Eukaryota; kingdom Metazoa; phylum Chordata; class Mammalia; order Rodentia; family Dasyproctidae; genus Dasyprocta; species Dasyprocta punctata. The sequence continues at coordinate 73,206 of RJWM01008051.1, read as the reverse complement.
GCGACAAAGTGAATCAGCACCTGTTGACTAGGGCCTGAAGAAAAGCAGAAGCTTCGAGGAGGGGAGGAGAATTCAATGATTTTCATGTACATGTTGAGTATCCTTTGTCTAAATGCCTGGGACCAGAAGTGCTTTAGATTTCAGGTGCTGGAATATTTGCATACACATAATGAGATATCTTTGGGATGAGACTAAGGCCTAAACAAGAAATTCATCTGTGTTTCATATATGCATTATATACATAGCCTGAAAATAATTTCATACACTATTTTAGTGCACCTGCATTTTGACCACCACCCATCATATACAGTCTGAGATGAAATTTTCCACTTGTGATATCATTGACAGTGCTCAAAACATTTTGGATTTTGGAGTATTTTAGGTTCTGGGCTTTCAGATTAAGGGTACACAACCCATACCAGTGTGATACCCAAGTGTGGCTGATTAGTAGGTTGATGGAGTTCTTAGTCTGAAACTTGAGGTAGGACTGGGATTGGATGTCTCTGACACTCGGCAGACTCATTTCAGAAAGAACCCTGCTGTGCAAGAAGAAGAAAGAAGGTGGCGTCCTTTTTCTGACTCTCAAGGGCTTGTAAGTGACAGGCAAGAAGGCTGTGCTCATAGATGATAAGCAGTGGAGTGCCAGAATAGGGATTCTCTCAGGCACTAAACTTGCAAGACTAGGCAGAGGCAAATGCTTCAGAAGACATGAGAATAAGAAAAAACTGACTTGAGAAATCATGATGCTATCTGGAAATCTTTCTTTTCCCTATGAAATCAGCCTATCAAGGCCAGTATAGCATCCTGTTATAGGAGGCAGAAACCAAGACTGGCCACACAGAACTGTGCCTCTACTGAAGAAGAGCAGTTAGGAACACAGCTTGTGGCAGCGGCACCTGATAGACTGGACATCAGGAATGCCATGTCCTTACCAATGTGAATGAAGAGAAAGAAAATCTTCTGGCAGACTCCTGAGCATCTCTGGATGAAAGGGCTCATCATCTAGCCAGAGACCCCAAAAAGTGAGCCACACTTATAGCTCACCTACAAGCTAAACCCTGTATTCTCCTTTCAGATTGCCACATAAAGAATAGGGAAAGGATTCTAAGAGTGCATGTGAAGACTTATTCCTGGGAGGCAGGAGAGAGGAGGGGGCAAACCTTTGCCAAGACTCTGCAGTGACCATTGCCAAGCATGATGACACAGACCTATAATCCTGGCATTCTGGGAGGCTGAAACAGGAGGATTGCAAGTTTGAGCCTAGTCTGGGCAATTAAGCAAGTTAGTGAGACCCTGTCCTAAAATAAAAAAAATTTTAAAAATTAAAAAGTTGAGCCAGGCGTGGTGGCGCACGCCTTTAATCCCAGCACTCGGGAGGCTGAGGTAGGAGGAGCGTTGTGAGTTCGAGGCCGGCTTGGGCCACAACGCGAGCGTAAGGCCGGCCTGAGCTACATAGTGCGACCCTGCCTCAAAAAACCAGGGCCAGGAGTTTGGCTCAGTGCCTTAAGTGCCTGCCCTGGCAGGCGCAAGGTTGTGAGTCAATCCCTGGTGCTGAAAAAAAAAAAAAAAATTAAAAAGTTGAGGAAATAGCTTAGTGTGAAAGTTCTGGCTTCAAACCCCAGTACCCCCCAAAAAAAATTGGGAGCTAGTTAGAAAAAATTTAGGCACACTAATATGCTGCCCTTTTACATGTTTATCCTTTCCTAAGGTTCCTTAGTAATTTTTTTTTGTTTTCCTTCTAAAAAAAGATGTTGCATGGGATTTACGAGATGCTCCTTAACACAACTCAAGATAAAATTTAAAAACAGCTTTTACAACTTCTGCACTGAAAACTGTCCAGAAAACCAGGGGTGAAGTCCTGAGTGTCACTGTAAGGAAATGAAAAACAGGAGGTGATACGTGTGTGTTGGGCAGATGGGAAGTGACTTTCTGTATTTCCACAGGTAATTATAACATCGTTAAGGAAATATGAAAAAGCCATCAGCATGGCACAGAAGCTTGTTAATCTGTTTTTAAATGGCGTTCAACAGAACTCAACCACAGTTGCTTGCATAGTTTTTCAAAGTGTACATAAATGATATTTTGGTTTTGCTAATTCATCATGAGTTTAAATATATGAATAGTTTTAGGTATTTCATTTCTAAATTACCTTCAAAATTAAGACTGAAATAATAAACGCATGCAACAGCAATATTTCAATAAGCAGTTCCACTATTAGTAATGGCAGAATTATGTAAATGAAGTCTTTGTAATAAACAATAAAGTTTGCCAATATTTATTGGAATAGCCAACTGACTATATAGAGGATATGTACAGTATCGACTTGCAAGCTTAGGATGCTAGAAAAATAAGGAAACATAGCATTTCCTTTCTTTGGCAAGATCTGTGTATCTGCTATCTGTGGGGACCTCTTACAGCTGAGCAAATCACCCTGTTCTATGAATAGCTGTGTTGATCTGCATGGTTCTCTAAAAGGTACACACCCAGAGTTTTGTTTCAAATGAATAACAATGGCAAATAAACTATCTAATAAAACCGTAAACATTGTCTCAGGAGATGGGGAGAAAGGGAAAGTATCTGAAGGTATCTGGGTGATTTAGGTAGGTTTTCTTCTTGATCTGTCTCAAACTAATTTGAAGATTGGACTCTTCTCACGTTCAATTAATGATGCATGGAGAATTAATGGAAATCAGGTCACTCCTTGCTTTTCTGAAAGCAGAGGTGTCTTGCTCTTGAGTATGTGTGGGCTAAATGAGCTGTCTCCTCATGGTCATTAACAAGTGAAAAAAAAAGAATTCATGGAAATAGAACTTTTGTAATCAGGGTAGGAGGAGAAGGGTTGGAGGGAGAGGAGAGGAAGGAGATGAAAAAAGAATTAATATGTATTATGCATACATACAAATCCCTCATGATAAACATGATCATTATGTGCTGCAAACATGTAAATAATAAAAGAAAATAAATAAATAATTATTTAAAAAGTCTTGGGTGTTGGGCAAGGTGGAACATACAAGTAATCCTAGCCGCTCAGCAGGCTGAAGCTGGAGGGTCACAAATTTGAGGCCAGCCTGGGCACTCAGAGAGACCTTGTCTCAAAATAAAAATAGAAAAGGACTGGCAGATGTAGCTTAGTGGTAGGGTGCTAGCCTAGCTCACACAAGCTCCTGGGTCTGATCCCACACACAACAAATAACAGTAATACAATAATGGGATCTTTTTTTATATAGATTCCTTAGGATTATACTGAAAAATGGCATCTGAGTGACCTAGAGGGGATATAAATGTGAATGGTCTAGAGAACCCCACTAGAGAAAGAACTGACGAAAAGACCATCTCTTTACACATGAATAACTCTATACCCCATGTTCAGGTGTCACCAAATTGTGTAGGACTCATTCTAGCACAGCAAACATGTGTTTGCTGTGTGCCAAGCCCAGTTGTAAATTCTTTAGCTCAGTTCATTATCATAGAATCCCAAGCCATTGGCCCGGGTCACACAGTAGTTGGTAGAAGGCAGAGCAAGAGAACAAAGCCAAGCAGTGCGAGGTCAAGTTCTCGCTCTCAACTACTAAGCTGAGCTGCTTCCATGCCAGGTGGGCCTATTCTTGTCCACCCACCATCTCTCTCTTTACTTGTAAGCATAGACAACAGGCTGTTGAGTCATCCTTCTAACGTAAGACGACAGCATCAAGTCTACTAAGCCAGGCTGGCTATTGAACCTGAGCAGGCACACCAGCCTGTGGTGACTGCTGGTCCTCTGATCTTTTCAGTGGGCAGCAAAGTTCAAGAGGTAAGGGGTTAGGTAGCGACAGAGGAGGCTGGAGTCTGGAGCCTGGAGACCTGCATGCCACCCAGGTCCTTCTTCAACTGAACCAGTGATGGTGAGCAAGTCAGCATCTCTGTCTGTGTCTCTGTCTCTGTCTCAGTCTGTCTGTCTCTCTCCCTCCCTCTCTTAGGCATCAGTTATTTTAGGCTGCTTCACAGGGGGTTGTGGCCCAGATTTCTCCACTCCCTGCTTACACTAAAATAATAAAATAAAAAGGTTGGGAATATAGCTCAGTGGTAAAAGCATTCCTGGGTTCAATCCCTGGTACCAAAAATAAAAGATAAAATAAAATAAAATATTTAAAAAGTAGGTGACAGATTAAGAAGAATGTTAAAGTAAACACCACATTTGCCAGAAATGTTATGCCTCTGCCTCTGTTTCTTAACAACAGTCTATTGTCCCTCTGATGGACAATGGTTAGACAGAATGAATGAAACTTATTTTGGTGATAGAATTTATGAAACTACTTGTTTCTAAGTGCTTAGTGAATAGTTTGATATTTGAAGAACACTAAAAAGAAAGATGGAGACTAGTAATTCTTTTTGTCTGTTTGTTTGTCAATTTTTTGTTGTTTCTTTAATTTCATTTTAAAGATAGTAAAATCCAACAAAACATAACAGAACAAAGTCAAAACAAAGCAGTAGAACTGGTATAGAACTTCAAAACAAACTATTAGGAAAACAATACCTACTATAGTATATCTTGTTATCGTCACAATAGTTGACCGTTCCATCAGGTATAGTAAAATCAAACCAAAAACAAAACAGAATAAAACCAATCAAAACAGAATATGGAATAAAGCAAAAAAAAAATTAATCAGAATGATACCTGCGCACAGGCTGAGAATCAAGAACCCTTCTCCCCCACCCCCCTGTAAGCAACCTGCTGGTTCAGAGGACTGGCTAAGTTGATAGCAACTAAGGTACATAAAGCAACTGAATGCTTGCATTATTTAGTTGTTGTTGTTGTTGTTTGAGACAGGATCTCCCTATGTAGTTCAGGCTGACTTCAAACTCACAGCCATCCTCCTGCCTCAGCCTCTGAAGTGCTGGAATCACAGGCATGTGCCATCATGCTGAGGGGAGACTAGTAATTCTGATTTGAAAATAAATATATGAAAGATATTTTCCTACACCCTTTAAAAATAAATGGGTGAGTACTTTGAAAATTAAAGTTATTATAAATAAAGACATGACACAAAACTAGAATACTGACACTTGGAGAGGAGGAAGGGGTGAAGAGAGGAGAGAGAAAAGGAAGATGACAGTGACGGGGCTGAAAATTATTAAGATAGGTTATATGAACTTTCCCAAAATGAGCCTCACTACTATGCATTCCTAACATGGATTAATAAAAAAATATATAATTGATGGTTTTTTTGCAAAATACTTAGCTTTTTATATATTCTTCTGACTAAAATGATGAGAAGTGGGTTTGCTTTTTTAATGGCAGGCAAACCCCATCATCACGTAATATTAACAAGCACAAATAAAATATGATTTAAAAATACCAGGCAAGTACTACTAGTAGGTTCAACAGGAAACTATATTTTACTTTTAAAACATTATCACATAGTACTCTCCTCATCTTTTGGAGCTATTTCATTCAATATAAAACTTATTGCTAAATAAATAATAGGGGCCAGGAGTTTAGCTCGAACATGCAAGCACCTGCCTGGTAAGTGCAAGGTCATGAGTTAGAACCTCAGTACCAGAAAGAAAGAAAGAAAGAAAGAGGGAAAGAAAGTCCTGATTCTGGAGGAAGCCATCATTTTAAAAAACGATGCATCTCAGGGCTGGGGATTTAGCTCAGTGGCACAAGTGCTTTCCTGACAAGCACAAGGTCATGAGTTCAATCCCCTGTACCAAAAACAAAAACAAAAACAAAAACAAAACAAAACAAAAAACCAGATACATCTCTAGGTTCAAGTCTTACTTTATGATTAAACATATACTTGTATCTCTTCAACTGGAGATATTATCAACTCCAGCCTTTATCTTTTTCATATTATTAACTAAGAATAATTTCTGACTTTTGATATTGGTGAGTATTAAAACTTGGCATAGAATGTTATTAAAATAGTATTTAAATGTACCAGGAAGAAGAAAGTGAATATAGCAGTTGGAGTCTGCGGGCATCTCATCAATATCATAAGCCAAACTCATCATTATTGGAGCAGTTTTATCAAATGATTGGGGCATTTTTGTTCCCAAGATGGTGCCTACATTCAGAAACGTCAGTTTCCTCTTCTAATGTGGGGCTCTGGCCTTTTGACCCCCAAATTCTCTTTGGAGCGAACCTCCCTGGACCCGAGCGTCAGGGTGAGCGCACACTTCAGAGACAATGTCGAGGAGCCTGCCTGAGCCTGAGCTTGAAAAGCACTGTGAAGCTGCATCCTGTCAGAGTTTCCTCTCATTCCTGTATTTCTTTTTCCTTGTAGAGCCTTATTGGCAGCAAACAAACTATTCTTTGGTACTGTTTCTGTACATTCTTTCCCACAATCTTTTTTTTTCTTTTTCTATCTCTCTCATCTCATTCAGTGCCTTTCTTTTCAAGTACTCACCTGATTTTTCTCTTCTCTGCAGTCTTTCATCCCAGTCTTTCTTTTTCTCTAACTTTTTGTCTACGTTGGAAATCTATGAGAAGAAGCAAACAACAGGACTGCAAAGAGCAATCCTTGATCCTTCTGTGAGAGGTAAACTTCATTTTGACTGCATCACTGGACTGCTTTGTTGGGGTCCATTTTTCTCCATGATGGAGCAAGCCACTGTTTATATCTTGATTTAACCATAGAGAGAAACGAATGTCTCTGCAACTGGTCAGACAGAGAGCAAAGGAGCCCTATTCTGATTTTCCCCATCCAACTAATTCATTTGCACTCATGTCAGTGAGCTTGAACAGTGATTAGACACCAGGAAGACAGTCCTACCCTCAGAGTCTGGTGGGGAATTAACAGATGCAAACAAACACTTATACTACAGTGAGATATGATAAGGATGGGTTGATATAAAACAAGCAAATACACTTTGTGCTGAGAGGGGGGAAGATCTCAGAAAGGAGATGATCATTAAGGAGAGTCCAACAAACAAGAAGATATCACAGGACGAGTTCTACTGGTAAGAGATGGTCATTCTAAGCAGAAAAACCACCTGGACAAAGTTTTGTTCTTACTGCAAGGCATCCTGGGGAAATACAGTGGAGCAGGGTGTGGCAAGCAAGAGACACAGTTGGCAAATAGCAGGAGCAACCGGTGAAGGACTTCATGTGCCTTTGCCTGCTTGAGGACCATGGGGGAAAACACAGAAGAATTTTAAACACTCAAACTGTAATGGATGTTTGTACTTGCTGGAAAGAAAACTCCAGTGAGCAATTGGAAGGAAAGTTGAAGGTGCTGATCAATGGTGCAGGAAAAGCATAATGTGAACAGAATAAGAGGAAAAGCAGGAAATAGCTAAGAGTGGCATTTTGGAGCTAGAATTCACTTTGGAGTTCCACTACCTATTGGGATGGGGTATTAGAAGAGAAAGCATCAAAGACAATCTTACAAGTCTTTTTTTAAAGCTATTAAGTTTCCAAATAAATGGATAATGATAATATTACTAACCAAATAAGCATGCAAATCAGAGAGTGAGTGCGGAGTAAAGTTTGTGAGTTTCCCTTAGACATCTTTCCTTTGAGGTGTTTGCTGGAGATTAATATGCATTTGAAAGTAGTAATATAAATTTAAGGAAAGAAGTGCAGATTTGGAAATCATTAGATATTGGTAGCAAGGGAAGCCCAAATGCTGAAGAAGGCACTCCGGGAAGTTAGTAGAGCAGTCAGAGAAGAAAATCGACACTGGCACTCAGAGAAGCAGCCAACACATTGGGGTAAGAAGTAAGCAAACAGTTGGAAAGATGGGAAAGTAACAAGAGATATTAAGAGGGTTGGTGCTAGAACATCAAAGAGACAGATTTTCAGAAAGGGAATGGGCAGCAATGTTAGGTTTAAGGGCAGTCAAATAAGATAAGAAATGAAAATTCAGAATTTATAAGTAATCTTACCTGAGCAAGCTTTAGATAAAGTAGTAGAAGACAAAAATTTTACAGGAGGCCTGAGGATAGTGTTGAGAGGAAGTCAAGATGATGAGAATGTGATTCCCCTTGGTTTTGAGAACACTCAACCTGTGAACAATTGAAAAGAGAGAATTTATGTATTGTCCTAAATAGCAAATCTATTATAGTCAACATAAATAACATATTTGTGAAAATAACTCTATTCCAACACAAAATTAGTATTTGAGATGCTGCAGGGTCAGTTTATGTTTAAGGCAAACCAACCTTTCTCCAGGTGTAAAACCTAAGCAGCCCACTTAGCTATCTCAGGCTTCTCATTGATAAGAACATGTTTAAAAGAAGCATCTTTCTTCTTTTCGTAGTGTATTAGATTACCACAAATTATCATAGATTCATAATAGTGAATGCCAAGTAAGAAGGCAGGGGCTCCTAATAGACACAATGATCTTGTAATAGAATTTAGGAAAAGCATGTAAATGTCCTTTCTTCTGAAACTCTTTAGTGGGGCATCAGTTTACATCTCTGAATACAGCATTAAGACTAAGATGAAAATAAAAATAACTCATATCTAATAGCATACATCGTATGCATTCATATCTAATGCATATACATCACATGCAGCATGTTCTTGACTTTTCTCAGTAAATTTGTAAGAAGACTTAAGTATAATATTTGAAGTTCTGTCTTTGTGTATGAGAAACCTAAGGCCCAGAAATGATAAAAAGGTATATCTATTTCAGATATTTAGGGGCTCACCTGGAGACTGCAAACTCTTTTGTTATTATTGCTGCTGTTGTTGTTGTTGATTTTTGTTATTCTTTTGAGAAAGGGTTTACTATGCAGTCCAGGCCAGCCTTAAACTCACGATGTAACCCAGACTGACAAAAATCTTGCAGTCCTCCTGCCTCGGTCTCTTCAAGGCTAGGATTGTAGGCATGCACCACCACTTTTCCAGTGCTATACTCCAAAAGAATTAGTAATACAGTACTCCTGAATTTGCTGTGGAGTGTTTTACTCACTCTCAACATTACTTCTCTTTTTCCCCTGAAAACAGGAGAAGAGATATGGGGTTCTCAGCTCTTCCTCCCAGATCCACCCAAGTCATTCTCAGTACAGTATGTCCTGGGACTGTGGTGATACCAACAAGAATGTCTAGGATATCTCCTGGGTCACCTCTGAGGTTTCCCACTGGGCAACAAAACCTTTGATGAATTATTTCTGGGTTTAAAAGAGTAGATCATGGTGCACTTCCTAGAATGACTAAGAGCAAACAGACTGACAGTGCTGACAGATTGGCAGAAATGCAGAGAAAACTGTAGAGTCCTCATATATTCCTGGTGGAGATGCAAGTTTCAAGTTCTCCATGTCCTCAACATATTGTATGTCTTCTTGATCATAACCATCTCAGTGGATGTGAACAGGTGTCTCATGATGTTTTGATCTTCATTTCCCTAATAACTAATGATGTTGCTGGGAGTTTGGCTCAGGGGCTTATGTGCCTGCCTAACCGGTGTGAAATTGTGAGCTCAATCCCCGGTGCCACAAAAAAATAAATCAATAAATTAAATTAAATAAAAATAGCTAGTGATGTTGAGCATCTTTTCATGAACTTCTTGGCCATTTGTATAACTTTGGAGAAATGAGTAAGGTCTTTTACCTATTTCTTACTTGAGTTATTTGTATTTTTATTATATTTTAATTCATTCTTTTTGTGGTAAATATACAGGCACCACAAATTTTATCATTTAATACTTTTTAAAGTATAAAGTTTGGTGGAATTAAGTACTGCCTTCAGGACTTTTTCATTTTCCCAAACTGAAACTCCAAGCTCATTAGACGCTAACTCCCCACTTCTCCCTTTGCCTAGTTCCTGACAACCACCATTGTATTTTCTGTCTCTATGAATGTGACTATTCTAGGTACTGCATTTAAGTGCAGTCATATATTTGCCTTTTTGTGGTTGGCTTATTTTAGTATAGTGTAACATATGTCCAAATTTCCTTCCTTTATAAGGCTGAATAATATTACATTATATAAATATGTGTATACCATTCATCAATTAGTGGGTACCTGGATTGCTTATACTTTTTGGCTATTATGAATTATGCTGCTATGAACATAGGCATACAAATTCTGTTTGAATTCATGCTTTAAATTTTTTTTAAGTATTCTCAAATGTAAAATTGCTGATAATTCCATGTTTAGTTTTTTGAGGACTCATTATACCATTTTCCACAGTGGCTTAATCATTTTACATTTCTACCTGGCATCCACAAGGGCTTGAATTTCTCCACATCCTCCACAAAACTTGTTATTTTCTCATTTTTGTTTAATTTTAAATATTTTTAATAAAATATTTCAATAATAGTCATCCTAATAGATACGAATTGGTATTTTATTGTGAGTTTGATTTACATTTTCCTAACTATTAGTGATGTGCTTGGAATTGAGCCCAAGGCCTGCTAATGCCAAACATAAGCTGTATCACTGAGCTATATCGACTGCTCTTCAGCATCTTATCACTTGCATATTGGCTCTTTTTATATCTTTTTTGAAGAAATGTTTATTCTTGTCACTTGCCCAATTTTAAAAAGATTGCTTGGTGTTTTTGTTGCTATTGAGCTGTCTTTTTATTAATTATAAGCATTCTTTGTATATTCTAGATGTAAGTTCCCTACAAGATACTTGATTTACTAAAAAAATTCCTCCCATTCTATGATTTTTCTTTTTATTCTCTTCATTATTCCCTTTGGCATACAAAAGTTTTAAATTTTGATGAAGTCTTATTTATCCATGTTTTCATTAGTTGCTTGTACATTTAATACTATATGCAACAACAATTGTCTTATCCAAGGCCATGAAGATTTATGCTTTTGCTTTCTCTTCAGTGTTTTATAAGCTTTAGCTCTTCCATAGGAAAGGAAAAAATTTAACATTACATGCAGATTACAAGATACGTGACATAGAAGATCCCCAAAACTCCACCAAAACTTGTAGATTTAATAACCAAATTCAGTAGCAAAACTGGATACAAAGTCAACATTCAAAAATCAATAGCATTCTTGTGTACAAATAACAAACTCACTGAGAGAGAAATTATGGAAATGCCTTTCACAATAGTGTCCAAGAAAATGAAATACCTAGGAATTAATATATTGAAAACTACAGTACTCTGAAAAAGATTGAAGAGGTTATCAGAAAATGGAAAACGATCCCTTACTCTTGGGTAGGAAGAACCAATATAGTGAAAACGGCATACTTTCAAAATTTTTATATAGATTTAATGCAATCCTGATCAAAATATCATTAGCATACCTTACAGAACTGGAAAAAACATTCCTAAAATTCACTGGGAAGAGACCTAAAATAGCAAAAAAAAAGAGATCTTCTAGGCAAAAAAGTCAAGGCAGGAGGCATCAGAATTCCTGACGTGATATTGTGCTACAGAGCTACTGCAATAAAATCAGCATGGTATTGGCAAAAAGCAAACAAACAAACAAAAAACAGACCTGAGGATCAGTGGAAAAGATCAGAAGAAACAGGCACAACTCCAAATATACTCAGCCACCTTATCTTTGACAAAGTGGCCAAGTATCTTCACTGGAAAGGCAGATTTATTAACAAATGGTGCTGGAAAAACTGGCTTTCCACATGCTGAAGACTAAAACTAGACCTATGTCTATCACCATGCACTAAACTAAAATCAAAATGGATCAAATATATAAATATTAAAACATAAACACTAAATCTGCTGGAAGACAAAGCAGGTAGAACTCATGAAGACACAGGTGTAGACGAAAATTTCATGAACAAAACCCTGACTGCATGGGAAGAATCAGCAACTGGGATTTCATCTTATTAAAAAGTTCTTGCACAGAAAAAGAAGTCACCAACAGAGTGAAAAAACAACATTCAATTGTTCCTCAGACAAAGGACTGCTATATAAAGAATTGAGCAAAAGAAAATCCTCCAAATTTAAAGACCTAATCCAAAAATGAGCATCTGAGATGAATACACACTTCTCAGATGAATATGCACTTCTCAGATGAAGAAATACAAATGGCAAATAAATATATGAAAAAATGTTCAGCCTCACTGGCTATTTGAATGATGAAATATAAACAACACTGAGATTCCATTTCACCCAGAAAGAATGGTTATCATCAAAAAAATTAACCAATAACAAACGTTGGTGGAGCTGTGGGGAAAAAAGGAACCCTTCTCCACTGTTGGTGCGAATGTAGACTGTTGCAAGCACTGTGGAAAACAGTATGGAGATTCCTCAAAAAACTAGGATTAGAGGGCCCATTTGACCCAGTTATTTATCTTCTTGGTATCTTCCCAAAAGAATTAAAAGCATCATGCCACAGCAATATATGCACACCCCTGTTTATAGCAGTACAGTTTGTAATAGCTAAATCTTGGAAACAATCCAAATGTCCACCAATTGATGAATGGAAAAAAAAAAGGTATCATTTTTTTAAACAATGGAGTGCTACTGAGTCATAAAAAAGGATAAGTTTGAGACATTTGTATCTAAATGGATGGACCTTGAAACCAGACTCTTAAGTGAAATAAATCAGACAAACATGTAAATATCACATTGTCTCTCTAATTTGAGAAACTGAGAATGTAAATAAGAACCAAAATATATGATATATACTGTGAAATAGGAAGAAATTGTTCAAAAGGAAGAGAAAAGAAAAAAAAATGAGAGAATAAAATGGAAATAAAAGTTTTGTAAATGAAGAGGGGAAGAGAGGTTAATGGGAGAGGAGGGGAATGAGAAAAAAGAGGAATCAAGCTATGTCATGTACAGGTACAGATTTCTTATGATGAATATGATCATTATGTATATCTAAATTGAACCAATAAATTTAATTTTTAAAAAGTTTTAGCTTTTCTGTTCAAGTCTATGATCAGTTTTGAGAATTTTTTTCTCTTAATGTGCATAAGAAAAGAGCGAACATTAATCTTTGGCATGTGGGTATCTAGTTTCTCCCAATACCATTTACTGAAAATACTATACTTTTCCCAATGAAGTGTCTTGATAAATTTGTCAAAAATCAACTGGCTACAAATGCAAGGGCCTATGTATGTGCCTCTCAATTGTATATGTCTATCTTTATGCTGCTATTTCCCTGTCCTGATTATTGTTGCCTTGTGGTAAGTTTGGAAGTTTAGAAGTGTGAGTTCTCCAACTTTGCTCTTCTTCTCAAGATTGTTTTGGATGTTCTCAGTCCCTTGAATTTCCACATAAAATTTGGGTCATCTTGTAAATTTCTGAAATTAACATAAACTGGAATCTTGATGTAAAGTGAATTGACATTACAGACCAATTATTAGAAAAGTAGTACCATCTTAACACTAGCAAGTCGTATAATCCATGGACATGGGATGTCTTCATTCATTTAGAATTTCAAAAAAATTCTTTCAGCAGTGTTTTATAGTTTTCACAATACAAGTTGTATACTATTTTAATTATACTTGAGTATTTTTATACTATTCTAAATGGAATCATTTTCTTGATTTCATTTGGGATTATGTGCTTGTCTTAACAGCGAGAAGTACAATACATGAGCTTCATTGCTGGCCTCAGAAAGAAAGCATTAAATGAAGAAACTTCCTTCATTCTGGAGGTCTTGTGTGTGACCAGAGAATAAAGTTACAAATTTAAAACAAGCTCTTTCAAAGATCTTGGATGACAGGTCTAGAGCACATCTGGACACACTTTTTGTAAGTGTATCTAATATTAGAAGGTGCAAAAATAGGAATAGCCAGCCTGATGGGTGGCTTCCTGAACGTGCTTATGGAAAAGCTACAGTTTGAACTCAGTGAGGTCATGAGGTCACAGGGCGGGTAGAGTAGCAAATACTCAGCCCCACAATACTGTGGCCTTGGGAAAGAGCTTCACCCCTTCGTGCTTCTGTCTACTCATCTTCAAAATGGAAATAATAACTGTACAGCTTTTGCAGACAGGCCCTCAACCTGGAGTACCCATGCTCCAGTAGTAGAAACTCGACCATTATACAAGAAGAAAATACAAGAATTTCAGGGCCGGAGATGTGGTTCAATGGTAGAGCACATGTTCAGCATGCACAAAGCTCTGGGTCTGATCTCCAGTACCAATAAAGAAAAAGAAAGAAAAATACAAGAACTCCTATTTATGTTTTGTTAATCTTTTAGTTTTTAATTTTGGTTTATGCTTTATAAGTGCTCATAGTATAATAATATGATGATATATTTTTATACTTTATATTAAATTAGCAAACGCAATGTTTTACTGATCAAGAATGACCGTTGGCTTAACACATTGTTTGGTATACAGCAAGTGCTATCACTAAAATAACATATACAAGGCTGAGGGCAGGAAAATCTCAGTGGAAGAGCAGTTACCTATCATGCTTGAGGCTCTGGGTTTAATCCCCGTAACTCAAACACAATATAATCACTATAATATTATTATGATGAAGACCAAACTTACTATACCTTTTCTATACCTTTCTTCTGTTGTCAGCACTGAGACTATGAAGGGCATAAAAGTCAAAGCTCAAAATTATCAAAGTGAATGGCACATCAATTCAATCACAAAAGTAGTGCCTTTATTATCATTTAAAAGTGTAGGGAAACATTAAGGTCCAAGAGAGAAGACAACATTTTAATTTGGATGTCCTTAGTGTGTAAAACACTAAGCACCATGAACAAATATTTGCCCTCACTATAATTAATTTAGGCAGAATCAAGTTGGTCTTCTTTCGCTTTTATATTTTAATTTTAAAATTTGATTGATTGATCAACTGACTGATTGTGATGTTGGGGGGAAATCTAACCCAGGGCCTCACATATGCTAGACAAGCACTCCACCACTAAGCTGCAACCCCAGCTCTTCTACTGTTTTTTGAAACTTCAGTCTTCTGAAGCACGGGATCCCTAAATTGTGGGAACTCCAGACACTTCTAGGTTCCTCCAAGCAGCCAGGTCCAAGGTTTAGGCATCTAATCTAAGAATGGCTCTCCTGAGTCCAGCCAGCTTCCCTGCCATTCTTTGCAAGGTCTGTGTGTACCACACCGAATTTACTTTCCCAGAAGTGCTTCTGGGACCTAAGTCTGCACAAAGGGGCTGTTAAATGTGTTCTCCTCCCTTCTGGCTCCGCTGGCTCCTGAGCCTCAGGTCACATCCAACTCATAGTTCCTATCAACTTCTCCCAAAGGACCTCTAGGCTCCTGCAGGAGCCAGCACTTCCCTGGAACAGGAAGCTCTATTTACACTGTCTTGAAGCCTGGTGCTCATCCATAAAAGGGAAAAGAGCCCTTTAGGAAAAGGGCAGGGTGCTTGGAAACTCTTTAAAAAAAGTGAAAGCTTCCCAATGGGTTTCTGTTGTTCTACACTGTTGGTTGATACTGTTTTTCAGGAGATAAAAACACATGCTCTTTGGACTAGCTGAACAGCACATCTGAAAGCTGCCATCTAATAAACAAAGAAATGTGCTGGGAACCCTCCAGAGTGCACACCCAGGTCAGATAATTCTCCCATCAGCCTTCTGGGACAGATGGTCACATTGGTGTACACATGAATAATTGTACTTCGAAGGAAGACTAAGGGCTATCTAGACATTGAAAAATTATGATCTTTGGGTCTATGGATGGCTGCTTCTATACTGGTGTCTATCCTGCACATTCTGTCTCAAAAGCTCACCAACCCACCTGGTGAACGATGTGAGTCCCAAATGAACAAATAGGTCAGAAGAAGGATGCAAGTGGGTGGGAGCCAGGGCTTTAGCATTCAGAAGCTTTGGGGGGATACAAGTGTAATAGTCAATCACCATTCAATAGTCACTTAAATTGTTATTAATAATTTTATTAATTTGTTAATGACAATTATGAACAATTACTGTCAATTTTTATAAGGCCTTGGTGTAGGTGCTTTGCACGTGGAAACTCATTTTACCATTAAGAAACTTGTGAACTTGGTATTCTGAGAATTCCTAGGGTACAAATGACACAAAAAGGTTAAGAAACTTGTCCAAAGTCATAGTAAATAGTGAAGCTAGGATTGGAACCCTGAAAATCTAGGCCTCTGGATTGATACCCTAAAATAAACATTTTTCTTCATTCCCACTTATATTCTATGCTTAATCGTGTTTGATGCAATTCAAATGGTTTTCTACTTTTAACTTAAACATCACAGATAATGTAGCAGTTTCATAAAGTGAGATGATTATTTAACCATTCTTCATCTATTCAGCATCTGCTAACACTTAGGACCACCTCTAAGTAACACCCAGTGTTTTTAGAAAAGTAGGTCAAAGTCAGGATTTGAGTACTGTGCATTTGTGATCAGACATCTCCATCTCTCGAGACCTATTTGCTTCTACACACACACACACACACACACACACAGCACACAGCACACACACACCACTTCCATCCCAGACTTTCCCACTAGCACATGGCATGAGGTTCTCTGCATGTCACACATGTTGTTTTCACTGCCCCCAACTCTGAGAACTGGCTCCCCAACATCTCAGCCAATCTACTTCATCTCTCAAACCTCAGAGTAGGAATCACCTCTCCTGTGAACTGTCTGTTGCCCACTCCATAAAAGCCTACTCTTCCCTCTTCCATTGTACTCCCTGTGAGCCTGGGCTTCTTCAGTCCCTACATGTGGCCCAGTGGGTCATCATCATATTTTCCAGGTTAGCCTGTAGGTTCTTGAGGATGGAGCTGTATCTTGTGCTATTGTAGATCCCATCTCTAACCATGCACAGTGTTCAGGAAGTAAATGTGGCACGGATTTGTTGAACCAATTGGCTCATCTTTGGGAAGTTACTTTACCAGACCTGCAGGGCCTCTGTCAAGCATAGTGATTTGGCCATGGCCAGCAGACTGAGGCAGTCTATGTGGCCAGTAGTGCAGAGTTTGTAGTGATTGCTTTCCTGCCTGACTGGGGCCATTCTTTAGCTCTCTACAGCACCTAGTAGAAGGCTAGAGGGTAAGTGTAGTTGGGTTCATTTGGATTTCAGTTTTTCCAGGCTTGTGTATCAAAAAGAGGACATGGGAGCTTGGAGTATTTACAAGAAAGGGATTGGCATCCAACTTGAAGGTCAGGAAAGTTCACAGAGGAAAGCCATGAACAGGGTGAAGCCAGGGCTGGGTAGAAGCCGGAGGTAGGAGGGAGGCTGTAGCGGGAAGATTGAGCAAGACACTGCAGGGGCAGGGTCTGTGGTCAGGCAGGAGGATGTCTAAATCTGTGATTTTGGAGGTGGGGCAGTTTCAAGAGATAATGTGTGGCTCAGAAACCGTATTCCGCACCGTGAGAACAGGAAGCCATGGCTGAGTGGAGAACAAGGTCATTGGGTCAAGGAGCTAAGAGGTTACAGAGTCAGATGTGCTAGAATGAAGGCAAACTTGAAGGTGGAGAGAGAGGCTCTGAAGTTTTCCTTGAGCAGACGATGTGAGTGTCTATGGGAGGCCCGAGCAAAGCTCCAGCATTCTCACTGTTAGATCTTCACTCTTTGACAAGTGACAGCATGCGAAGCAGGCTGACCTCCTTGAAATGGCTCAATTGCCAAATTCCCAACTAGGGTGCACATACCATCAGCTAAAACATATTATTCATTGGTGCCATGAAAAGATGGTGAACCCTAACATAAACTGCGGACTTTGAGAATAATGATGTGTCACTGTAGGTTCATCAGTTGTTAACAACAGACCACTCTTTGGGGAACCCTGACAGTGGAGGAGGCTGTGCATACGTGAGGGCAGAGAGGGTAAGGAAAATATCTGCACCTTCCACTCATTTTTTTGTAACCTAAAACTATTCTAAAGGAAGAGTTTTTTTTTTTTTAAGAAGATAAATTAGGAGAATAGATCTTAAGAAAGATATCAGAGAAGCTGGTAAGCAGTTGGGCCGCACTATTTGTTTCATGGTCTCAGTAGGAACCAGTGTGGTCTTTGTCTTTTGTCTGTTTTCCATTGTTATGAAAGCATATTTGAGAATGGTTAAACCAGAAAGGAAAAAAGTTTATTTAGCTCACAGTTCTGGAGGCTAGAAACTCAAGATCAGCTGCACCCAAAAGGTCTCATACTTTTCTGCAACATGCACAAGTCAAGCGGCTGCATGTAGAAAACCCAGAGGCAGGAAGTACTGAGTTTGCTTTACAACCTGCTCTTATGATAATGAATCCAGTCCCAGGAAAAAATAATTTAATCCCTCTTAACCCAATCAACTCTTTAAAGGTCCAACTCCCAATACTATCCCAATAGCAATCAAATTTTAAGATGAGTTTCAAGGGGAGATGCCATGTTTAAAGTATGACACTTTCCAACACTGTAGATTGAACAACCCAGAAGGTCTGAGGCATATTGTCATTTACCAGTCCTTTGACCTGGTTATGAAATGGGGAGTCCAAAACCCATTTATCCTGGCTTTTAGAAGAAATGAGTTCAGAAGAGAGCCATTCTGAGTTCCAAAACTAGAGGTGAGGGGGCACTCCATGGATCGGTTCCCTTCTTGTGACAAGTGTGGCCATAATATGTTCTTAACATCTTGTGGTAGCTTTGAAAGAATTAGACCACGTTAACCTTTTATTCTCCCTCAGGACTCTCTGACTTCCAGTTTTCCCCAAGAATAATAACTAAAGCTAAATGAGGTTTGGGGTGTGTTGCAGTATTTACATGCATTAATTTATTTATAAAGTGATATTTTGTGAGGTCCTTGTTACCATTATCCTCACTTTTAGAAGAATCTGAGGCAGTGACAGACAGGCAATGTTGTTTCCAGGACCAAAGGTCTGGCAAGCACTGGAGGTAGGATTTGGCATCAAAGGTTGTAATTCTAGCCTCCCACCAACCCGTAAATAGCACCTCAGTCCTGTCCTCCCCTTCTCTTCCTCTCCTCACAACCATACCAGACACTCACCTGTCCTGTCGTCCATCCCTAGGCTGCTGACCCTGACCATTTCCGGTAATGACACCTCCTCCAGGTGTCCAGTGCCTCTGACTCCCAGTTTCCAGTCTGTCTTTTCTAAAACACAATTATAGAGGCTTTAAGTTCCTTAACAGGACATACAAAGTCAACCCTTCTCAGTTACATAGTACCCATCCTTACCTCTTATCTGGCTACACGCTCCCTACTTAATCCAGAATGGAATTATTTTGTGATACCCCAAAGGCAGCACTCTGTCCCCTGCAAGTCTTTGCCTGCCTTTTCCATCTAGAACACATTTTCCATCTAGAACAGCTTTTCCATCTTTCCTCCCGCACTATGTCTCTCCTGCTTACAGATTTCTCCACATCCTCAGGATTCAGTACCCTAGCTTCTCTCAGAAACATTCTCTAAGATTCTCATAGTATTCAGTACACTGAAATGGAATTCCCTCCCCCTGACTGTCAGTTCCAGGGCACAAAATGGTTTCCTGTTCATCCCGGTGCTCCTGGTATCTAGCAAGGCTTCCTGCCACCAGGTGTTCAGTAACTTTGTCCAAATGAGTGATGAAAAATAGAAGCAACGTGAACATTGAAAGTATATGAGACCAAACGAGCCCTCAAAGTGTCTTTTTGTCTTATGTTTGAGGGACAAACCAAAGAACTCAGCAATATCCAAATAGTGACACCCATTGTATCTGTGATTCCTTTACCACTTTAACTCAAGTGTTATCTGTACCACTATTTTGGATATTGCTCCCCATGGGAATGTAGGTTCTATCAGAGCAGAGTTTGTCTTTTTTACAGCCAAATAACCAAGTAAGGAGTTTGGTACTCAATATATGTTCATTTCATAATATGAATAAATTTTTAAAAAGTCTAATCCTTACAGTAACCCAACAAAGTCTATTATCACCCTCCCTATAGTGCAGGCAAAGCAATCTAAGTGCACAAAATTAATTAGCCAAGACTGAAATAGAAAGTAGCAAAACCAGGATTTTACTACTGCCTTGGAAGCACATGCTTTAATATTCAAAACATTTTAAAATATGAGAACTGAGGGCTGAGGATATATCTCAGCAGCACAAACACCTGCCTGGCAAGCACAATGTCCTGAGTGTGATTCCTAGTACCCCCTCAATATATATATATATGAACTGATCATTCAAATTTAAGAGAATAAAATTACTTAAAAAGATACCCCAAACAGCAAAATCTTTTTTGTTTAAAATCAGAAAGCCCACAAACCACTTATAAAACTAGACTGTTGAAAGCAGAACTGGCAGTGGATTTAGCCCTGGGTGAGGGTGAGCTTTGAGAGCACAGGGGCTCTCACCCATCCAGAGGAGCCCCACGCAGACGGAGGCTGCTCTCTCCTGAGCCGCACCTGCCATGGAGAAGCTGGCTTGTGTGACAGAGCTACCCTGTGGCAAATGTGAGGCGGTTTGGCCAGCATCACAGGGCAACAGGACTAAACCAGTTTTGTTTTATGGTCCAACAAAAGAGGTTCAAGAAAAGTCTTCTATTTTTATTTAAGTTCCAAGCAAGTCTCTTTTTTCCCCCCAAGCAAATTTCTTTTATGATGAAATAGGTGTTTCTCTCTCCCTCTTTATCTGAAAAAATTGTAATTTCTTAGTAAAGATTACTCAATTCTTACCATAATCCATGAAGGCAGTCTATATTTTTAGTTTCATCTATGGAGTAGGAAGGAAACACTCCCGGATGGAAAATGATTTCACTAAGGTCATCCAGTGAGTCAGTCACAGGACTGAGGGGGACAAATTAGGCATTGCTGTCCCTCAGCTATTACACTGTGAGGTTCCCCTAATAAACTGAGACAAAGAAAGGCAGACTTACAATATCTCCCGAAAATAATTTAAATGACAAGTTTTGTCATTCACTGATATCTGCTAAACAGCATTCTTCCTGACTCAAAAAGCTCCGCATAGTATCACCATAAAAATGCCACAAGTCAATAAGAGTAAAGGACTATGAACGTCGATGATGTAGTAATTGCTCAAACGTCATGAATGCTTAAAGTTTTAAAAATGTATTACAGTAAAAGATGCATTGCCATTAATACCCCTCACCGTACTCCCTCTCACTTCATACACATGTATCCCATTGTTCTTCTGATTTTCTGAAGCAGCTCTGAAAGTCCTCTTTCATGACTTTCTTTAATTGCACTGTTGTGGTTGCCTTGATGTTCTGAATCAATTCAATATGTTTTTCTTTCATGGTTATTTTGACTTTGGGGAAGAGCAGCAAGTGGTGTATGGTGCCAGATCCACTGAATAAAGCAGATGAAGACACACCATAATGTCTTTATGAGCCTGCCTTTCTATTGGATGGCACTTGGCAGTAGCAGCCACAGTATTTTTGATGACACCTTGGGCACTGACAGAGAGGACCTCCAGAACTGCTTCAGAGAGTGGCAAGAATAATGGGAAATGTATGTTAATGGAGGGGGAGTATTTTTAGTGGAATTAATGGCAATGTGCCTCTTACTGTAATACATTTTTACTTTAAACATTCACTGTGTATTTTGAACACATCCATATAAACCAGACAGAATGTGCAGCTTCTCCTAAGGAAAAGAGAAAGGTAAAAATCTCAGTCTTCCCTCCCTTCCTTAGCCAAGAACTCAGTGACCTTTGTGGTTATGCTAGGGTAGTAAGTACCGACCAGAAGTCGGGCACATGGGATCTCTTTGGAACTGCTGTTGCCAAGTTTCTTGATTGGGGTGCTGGTTATGCAAGAGATAGAGCTCATCAAGCAGCACCTTGAAGATACCATGCTAACTGAAATAAGCCATGCACAAAAGGACCATAACTAAGATTAAATTTATCTGAGGTACCTAGGGGAGTCAAATTCAGAGACAAAAGGTTGCTACTAGGGCTGGGGTTGCAATAATGGGGAGTTTGTGTTTAATGGAAGTGGAGCTTCAGTTTGGGAAGATTTGGTACTGAGATGGATGATGGGAGGTGTGCAGCAGCATGACTGAAATTAATGCCAATGAACTATACACCCCAAGTGGTTAACATGGTACATTTTGTATTTTATATACCTAATCACAAATTTTAATTTTTATATTTAGCTTTTAACATTTACAAATTGTACAATTTTCTACATGTAAAAGTTTTGTTTGGCTTGAAGAAACCTAACCAAATCCAAGCTTTCATATTTACTCCAGAAATCCCTGAACCATGGAGTTTCTCCATTAGTCTGTCTCACGAAGGATTAAAAGATTGTTCCTGCTTTTTCAACTCACCTCTAGTATCAGACAAACCAGGAGTGTGGTGACTCCCCTTTCTGCTATTTCCTGCCATGTGTCTGGGGCCATTTGTGCTTGTGCTTCGCTCTCTCTCTGCCCAAGTGGGCTGGGTGGGCCGGCATGCTTTCCACTGATGAGGAGGAGACGCCTCACCCCGGCTTCCTCTGCTGTCCATGAGGGAACCCCTGGATTAGACCTTCCCGAGTGATGTCTAGGCCAAGTTTTCACAGCTTCCATGATTATTATGAAATGTGAATTTTTTTTTAAACTTCCCCTGGCAGCAGAAATAATCCTTCTGAAATAATTATTCACTTTGGGCATGAAAATCAAGGGAAAATGTTAGAAGATATTTATTTAAGATATTACTGCTGATTTATCAACCTAATTTTTAAGAAAGCATTAATGAACCACTTCTATTTGAAAAGAAAAACCACTTGCTCTTGAACAATGTACGTTTTGGTGAATGTTTATAACTATTATGTAGGAAAAATCACTTGCCCTTGAACAATGCAGATTTGGGTGAACACTCATAATTCTTATGAATGCTCATTATTATTCTTCTCCATAATATTTTGTTTAGATAAAACTTAGATTTGGTACAATTATGATCTGAAATGACACTATTCAAAAATTTTGGTTTTGGAGCTTTGTATGTACATATAAAACTGTATGTGCATTCTCCTAGATGATAAAAAAATTCATTATAAATTGCTTAAAAACTGTATTTACTGGGCCAGGGGTTTAGCCCAGTAGCATAAGCGCCTGCCCAGCAAGTGTGAGGTCATGAGTTTGATTCCCAGTACCAAAAACAAAAACAAAAGACCCCCCCCAAAAAAATTCTATTTACTTAAACATGGACTTGAGTGTTTCTTAACTGTGTAAAGTAAAAAAATAGGCACTAAGTTAAAAATTAAGACGGTTTAAAGACAAATTCTCTACATTTTGTAATTTCATTTTTTTGTTAGTTTGTATTTTAAACTTAATTTTTCTGATACTTAAAGATTTGTTGTGTTTTTATATTAAAATGAATTTAGTTTTTATATTAAAATGAACCCATAAACTATTTCTGGGTTTACATACACATCCTGAAACTATCAATATAAAGTTTTATATTTATATAAATATAAAACTAAAGTTTTATATTTATATAAATATAAAACTATTTAAGGCCATCTACTATATTTTGATGTAACATGTAGTTACTCTTGTCCTTTAGTTTAAGTTCAATTTGACTACACCTTGAGAAGTACTACTTTTATTTTTGCATCTAATTGCATGCACTTAATTGATCTTTAAATTTTTCAAGATTTATGTCAAATTTTTGGCTACATCAAAGATTAATTTATTTCCCCCTCACTTCATTGAATGTACTGCTAATTATACAGTAATAGTCCTCTTTAACATTTACTGAACATCTCCTGTTCTCCAGGCACTATTCCTTCACTTTCTGGGTTTAATCTCATTCCATCCTCCCAGTATCCCTGAGGGGCAGGAATATTATCCTCATTTTTCAAATGAGGGAACTGAAACACAGAGAAACTAATTAACACAGAGCTATGTGACAAAGTTAAAACATTAAATAGATCTAACTCAGGTCTCTCTTTAATTCCATAACTACCTAAAAGCAAATGCCACCAGCAGGAACCAACACTAGCATTGCCTTTCAAGCAGCACATTTTCATTCTTCATCACCTGGAGGTCAGTACCACATGGTGGGGGGTTCCACCTACACCCAGGTCTGCACCTGTAGTTCTGCTGCTGCAAAGCCCGTGAAACCACTGGGTGTGCTAAGGCATGGAGACAGGGGTCAGAACCTCTGTCTCCACACCAGGCCCTTTCAAGGATGAAGTCCTACCAGCCACAGAGCCCTCAGCTGGGAGGGAGATGAGAGATGGTCAGGACCAAAAAAATCAAGTGCAAACTGGAGTCTGCCCAATTTTCAATGAGGAGTCACATTAGGGTCAAACCTTTATCTTTCACCACTTCAGTGAAATAGAATTTAAACAGCATATCTTAGGATTTTTTGACTTTACCTGGGACTCTGGAGGAGACTGCTCTGTAAGGAAGCCAAAATGACCAACTACATTGAATCAAACTCTTGAAGGTTCTTGATGTTTGAATACTTAGTGGAGGGGAATATCCAAAGACTCTAACATTTGGTTTGTTTTCAGATCCTAAAGGGGCACACCACCTTCATCTGTGGAAGATTCTGGAATACAGCTAAAGCCAGGATACGTGAGGCATTGTCTGCCTCCCAGGTCTCCACTGAAGAGTGAATGATAAAATGAGTGTGTGCGAAAGCCAAGCACTGTGCTACAGTTAACATTCTGTGAGAAAACCTTCTGTCACACCTGAAAAGAGCATTTTGTATAAATTAAAGAAAATGACATTATAAAGCTTTCTTCATGAGAAAGTTCCTCACTTTACTACTAGATTTTCGCTTCATTTACTCTGCAGTTTCTACTTGCGAATGTTAAAACAACAGGCCAAATACATGAGAAATCCTTCTAAAAAACATAGCCCATTCAAATTTTAATCATTTCGTAAACATATTAAGTCTCCTTTTGAGTTAAACTCTACTCAGGGAAACAAACAAACAAAATTCCTTTATTTGGTAGTAAAAAGTTTCTTTCTTATCTAAATACTATAATATATTGATTTAAGTGTTACTTGGATGAGATGCCTACTATATAGGCGGTCTGGTGAATTTCACTCTGTTAAAAATGTCAGACAGGAGTGACCCAGATCAAAGAAAGAGAAAGATCAGTGCCTCTTGAGAACCCACCATGTTGGATCAGGGAGGATCCAACCAGAAGACAACTAGCCAGCCTTTCTGATGAGTAGCAGCACAGATTCAGGGAAGAGAAAGATTAGCGCCTCCCATGAGCCAACTGGTGCATGGGCTAAGAGTCAACACCCACACACCCCCACCCCACCCCGCCACCCCTCCACCCCACCGTGCGCCAAGCAACCTGCTGGTTCAGAGGACTGGCTAAGTTGATAGCAACTAAGGTACATAAAGGAACTAAATGCTTGTACTGTTTGGTTGATTTTGCAGGCAATGTAGCAAATATGGGGGATTTTCTTCTATCTTGTCTTTGAGACCCAATATTGTTTCACTGTTTTGGTTTATTCTGATTAATTGTTTTTGCTTTATTCAATATTCTGTTTTGATTGATTTTATTCTGTTTTGTTTTTGGTTTGATTTTGCTATACCTGATGGAATGGTCAACTATTGTGAAGATATCAAGATATACTATAGTAGCCAGTGTTTCCTAGTATCCTGCTTTGAAGTTCTGTACCAGTTCTACTGCTTTGTTTTGAATGACTTTGTTCTGTCATGTTTTGTTGGATTTTACTGTCCTTAAAATAAAATTAAAAAAATAAAATAAAAATGTCAGACAGAAACACCGTAGTAGTCTCAGTTATTTCACATTGATCATAAAAGTGGAATTAACTTTGAAAACTTCACAAAATCATTCCTGTATTAGCATGTGTACAGAAAATAGTTCGGTATTTTAAAATAATTTTATTGACAAATTTTATCTTTTTAAAGACTTGTACATCTTTATGGGATATAGTGTGATGTTTTTGTACATTTGTACATTGTATAACAATCAGCTGAAGATGGTTAGCCTCCATCTTAAGCATTTATCTATTTTTTTTCATGATAAGAACATTCAAAATCCTCTCCCATATGTATTTTGTATCATAGGATATAATATTGTTAACTACAGTCACCCTCTGGTGAACAATATTTATTCTTCCTATTTGACTGTGAATTTGTAAACCCTAAGCAATCTCTCCCTGTAATCAATCCCCTTTCTTCTCCCTGGCCTCTGGTAACCACTATTTTGCTCACTAGTTCTATAAATTCATTTTTGTCAGGATTTAAAGTTTGGCCAAAGTCACATGGTGCTGGTCTTTCTGTGCCTGGCTTGTTTCACTTAACACTATGATCTCCAGTCCCACCAGTGTTGCTGTAAATAACAGGATTTCATCCTTTTTATGGCTGAATAGTGTTTCATTGTGTATATATATTACATTTTCTTTATTCATGCATGGATGGAAATCTTGGTTGATTTCATATGTTGGCTACTGAATAGCCAGCAAGAAGCATAGGTATATGGGAAGATCTTTGATATATACATTTCACTTCCTTTGAGTAAATAACCAGTAGTGAAGATTGTTGAATCATGGTAGTTCCATTTTTAATTTCTTGAAGAACCTCCATACTGTTTTCCATAATAGCTCTACTAATTTACATTCCCATAAACAGTGTAAAAGTTTCTGTTTCTTTCCATTTTTATCGGCATTGGTAATTTTTTGTCTTTTTTATTATGGACATTTTAAGGGGTGAGATGTTTCATTGTGATTTGAATTTCCCCTGATGACTGGTGATGTTAAGTGTTTTTTTTACAAGTTTGTTGGCCATTTGTGTATCTTCTTTTGAGAACTGTCTGTTCAAGTCATTTGCCTATTTTTTTCTTTTTTTTCCCATTCTTTTAAAATTTTGAACATAAAGCCGGGCGTGGTGGCGCACGCCTTTAATCTCAGCACTCAGGAGGCTGAGGTAGGCGGAGCGTTGTGAGTTCGAGGCCGGCTTGGGCTACAACGCAAGTGCAAGGCCGGCCTGAGCTACATAGTGCGACCCTGCCTCAAAAAACCAGGGCCGGGAGTTTGGCTCAGTGCCTTAAGCGCCTGCCCTGGCAGGCACGAGGTTGTGAGTTCAATCCCCGGTGCCGCAAAATAAAAAAAAAAAAAAACATTTTGAACATAAGAAGAATAAGGAACCAAAGCAAAACAATTTCACAACCAGCCAATAGGAGAGTAACAATAATCAGCACATTGCATATTGTTATATTCGCAGCAGTTGTTTAGGGTATAAGATATAAACATGAAACATTGTCCAGAA
>RJWM01008051.1:17194-46111 GCA_004363535.1 Dasyprocta punctata | reverse complement strand
GCGAGGTTGTGAGTTCAATCCCCGGTGCCGCAAAAAAAAAAAAAAAAAAAACATTTTGAACATAAGAAGAATAAGGAACCAAAGCAAAACAATTTCACAACCAGCCAATAGGAGAGTAACAATAATCAGCACATTGCATATTGTTATATTCGCAGCAGTTGTTTAGGGTATAAGATATAAACATGAAACATTGTCCAGAAAATTATTAGCACAAAACTTTTGCCTCAATGAATCAAGAGAAACCAGCTATATGACTATCTTTTTTGTTATGATTGCTCTATTATTTTCAAATAAACATTTCACATTAAAAATGAAATCTGAAGATGACCCTGTGAAAACTACTTTTCACTCAAAATTCTTTTTCTTTAACTGTCTTAATTTTTTATATACATAGATTTTCTTTCAGTTCATCACACAAGTGCAACAATGTGATGGTTGAATATGTGTGACTTGTTTAGTTTGCTGAGAAGTATATTTTTTTTTCTTTCTTTCTTTTTTTTTTTTTTTGCAGCACTGGGGATTGAACTCACAACCTCACACCTGCCTGACAGGTGTGTAAGCCACTGAGCCAAACTCCCAGCAAGAAGTATATTTTCAATACTCATCCATTTAAGAGTGAAAATGTCTAGTTTATCGTCCTTTATAGCTGAGTAGTATTCCATTACGTAGAAATACTACATCTTTTTTGTCCATTCCTCAGCTGAGGGGCATTTAGGTTGTTTCCAAGAACTAGCTATTTTGAACTGGGCAGCTATAAACGTAGGTGCACATATATCGCTGTGCCTATTTGCCTATTTTTAATTGAATTTTTTGTTACTTTCTTTTGTAGCTTTTTGAGTTCTCATAGATTCTTGATATTAATCCCTTAATGGATAGTTTACGAATATATACCCACCCTGTAAATTATCTCTGCAAGATTAAAGAGTCAAAATCAATTATATGAGAAAGTGCTGGAGGAACTAGATTATTAGCAACTAGACTAAATGAAGACTGGGGGTTAAAACTGGAAATGGAATATACCCTACTTTTAAAAGGATGTCTGTGTCCAGGCATGTACACCTGTAATGCCAGAACCTGGGAGGCTGAGGCAGAAGGATCTCAAGTTCAAAGCTGGCCTTGGCTACAGCAACACCTTGCTTCAAAAAAAAAAACAAAAAAAAAAAAAGACTACAACTTGACTTAATACAATTGCTTTACATGTTTTATATGTTCTTTGGCCTATTAGTCTGGTTTTCAATCTGTATATGTGATAATTAACTTTATAACATCCTATAAGATAAATAAATAAATCTGATGATGGAAAAATAAGGGGGGAGGAAAAGGGAAAAAAAGAATTGAAATGTGTTATGTACATGCAACAGTTCCTTACAAACAAGTACCAATAAAAGTTATTAAAAAAAAAAAAGACTTCAGGGGCTGAAAACTTGCTAATACTAGAACATTTAGCTAATCAATATTAAAAGTTTATATGGTTTATTTAAAATATGCACTGCACTAAAAATAGTCTCAATCATCAATAGCACAACATAACCAATACTGTACAAAGAAGCCATCTATTCTTTGCTACTACTGATACACAAGATTGCCACAATCACTTCGTTCTGTATAACGAATAACAAAACAACCCCAGCAGCTTCTCCGTCCTTCCATGGCTGTCCCCACTTGACAATCACTAAGGCTATGTTTTAAAAACAGCAGTAAATTCTGATTTCATGCCCTTCTGATTAACTATAATGTAAATTCTCAAATAGTACCAAATGTTAACAAAGTTGTCCTGCACTCATATCTCTAATACACAGCTGATACAGTAAAAAAAGAAAAAAATTGTTTGACCATATTTAATAAAGCCATAGACATCAATTTTCCAGTGACAGTGTACGTCACTCCTAGGTATTTACCTAACAGATATTTGAAAATGTGCTGTAAGCAACATGGACAAGAATATTCATGGCGGCATTGTCATAGCCAAATACTGGAAGCAGCCTAACTTTTCACAGATAAGATAATAGATCAAGAAGTAATACACAATAAGTATAGTATTGAGCACTGTTACTGACATTGAAATTGGTGAAAAGTTAATATACTCATTTTGTTCCATGGTTTTACTTGAATAATTCTCAAAGTTTATTAACTTAGAAAAGTTTCAGAAGGTTAGGTACAGCACAGAACAACACAAAAAGTGTAAAGATAGCCTACAAAATGGGAGAAAATAATTGCAAATATATATATGTATATATATTTACACCTGATAGTAAAAAAGATAAATTATTCTATATAAAAATTATTCTATATTCTGAAATATGCATTTATCCAAAAAGATACACAAATATTCAAGAAGTACATGAAAATACAGTGCCATTAGTCATTCTGGAAATGCAAATCAAAATTATCATGAGATACATTTTCACACTCACTAGGATGGGTATAATAAAAAGACAGACATAAGTGTTGGCTGAAGATATGGATAAATCAAAATCCTCAAACAGCACTGATAGGAGCATAAAATGAAGCTGCTTCTTTGGAAAACAGTCTAGGATGTCCACAAAAGGTTAAACATTGAATTATCATATGATCCAGAATTTCCTTCCCTAAATATATACTCAGAATTGCAACATGTACACACAAACTCATACAAAAAACTTAATACCAGTATTATTCTTTTTCCAAAGTTGAAACAACTCAAATATCCATCAATGAATGAATAAATAAATCTAATAAAATGTGACCCTTTTATACTATGGACTATTATTTGGCAATAAAAAAGAATGAGGTATCAGTACATGCTAGAACACAGATAAACCGTTAAAAAAGTAACAGGTTAAATGCAAGAAGCTAGACTCAGAAGGTCATCCAGTATATAAGATTCCCTTTAAGTGAAATAAGCAAATTATACTATTTTCTAGAGATGGAAAGCAAATTAGTAGTTATCTACATCAGGGTAACAAAGAGTGACCGTTAGTTGGTACAGGTAAGGCAGAGGCAGGGAACAATGGCCATGCAAGTGTTCTAAAATTGTGGTGATGGGGTCAGGGGTTTAGCTCAGTGGCACAAACACCTGTTTGGCAAGTGCAAGGTTGTGAGTTCAGTCCCCAGTACCAAAAAAAAGAAATTTGTGGTGATGGTTGTGCTACTCTCTGAATACATAAACATCCTGTACAATACTGTGGTGGATTAACTAATGGTCAACTTGTAACACCCAGGTGAAATGAATCAGCGTGGTTCTGGGTGTGGATGGTCCACCTGAGGATTGTTGCCTACAACATAAAAAGAGAAATGGAGGGGAAGATGGTGTGCTGTTGATTCCTCCTGTAGAAGCTTGTCACACTGTCTCTCCTGATATGAACTCTGCTGTTCTCAACGTCGGAGGAGTTCAGGACCTCACTGCTGCTGAAGATGGCTGTGGTTCTTTTCGGAGCAGCTCTGGTCCTTACCTTGAGGTTCACTTCCTGGCTCCAGTGCAGATCCCTCAACCTGCTGGCACAGATCCTTCATCCTGCTAGCGCAGTTTCTAGCTTCCATCATTGACCTCTGTCAGTGGGTACAGATCCTTGATACAGACTTGCATGAGACATTGTCTTGGGCTCTAGGCCTCCAGCTGAACTCATGGAGAACACTGCCAAGGGCTCTAGGTCTTCAACTGGACTCACACAGGACTTTTCTATTGGATCCAGGCTCTCAGCTGGATTCTGTGGGTCTCTAGTGTGTGGACAGATCTCCTGCACCCTTTTGCATTTGACTCTGAGTCAACATATGTCCTATATTAAACCTTTTCCCTTGTAAACTCTGACTACAACAAACATAGTTCAAATAAATGAACTGTATGGCATGTAAACTCCATCTCAATAAAACAAGAGGCTGGGACCATAGGCTTGACACCTGGTTCTACCGGGGTATATTGTTTGGAGCAATAGTCACCTTGATCTTCTGAAATCTAGGTTTGTACTGCAGTAACAGGAATCCTCAAGAAGCACAAAGGAGAGATCCCAGCAGGAGAGCTCCTGCTCCTGCTGAAGCCAGCCTCCAGCCAGCACTGCCTGAGGCCAAGACCAGCTCTAGGGGATAGTGGCTTGCCAAAAACTTCCTGACCTGGAAGCACAAGGTTTAAGAGCATTTCTGGTAACAGTTGGATTAAACTCTTGACTTTTTGGAGCAAGTTACTAAAAGTTTTAAACTTCCTAGCATAGGCATGTAGTTTGAAAAACTCAGTTAAATACTTAATAATGTAATTGAATTGTTCCAAAGGCAAGCACAGCAAATGCATTTTTTAAAAAGAAAGTTCTCCTCAATCTCTTGTTCTCTTTGAGACATTGGTGGTGCTAGGATTTAATGGCTTTAAAAAAATTTTTTTGTTGTTTAATTCAATGTCCGTGTTTATGGGTACCATGAATTTAAATGAAACTGAGTTAAAATATATTTGATAGTGAACTGGGGATACAGTTCAGTTCAAGAACTCTTGCCAGTAGACAGAGGCCCTGGGTTCCATTTCCAATACTGAAGAAAAAATTACGTAGATAGATTAGATATATAAAGAGAAATATTATACGTATACATATATATTAGTAGAAATTAACAGCAAGTTTTCTCCATCACATTCACCCAGAGTTTTTTCTCTAGTGCAGTCTCCTGGCTTTCCTTACACAGAACCGAGCCCAGGAATTCGAAAGAGAGCAAGTGAGCTGAGGCAGGAGATTCAAATTCAAGACCATCGTGGGCAACAGAATGAGACCACAATGACAAAAATAAAATCACAGAAAACAAACAAAAAACCCTGAGAAAGAGTGTAACCCAGAGCCCTGGAGGAATAAACTGTGTGAAGCTCACATAAACTGAAGAGACCTTTCTGCTTCCCCTTCTGTAAGAAGTTCTGGGCAGGGTCTACATTACATAAACTGCTTTTAGAGTTAATACCTTTCTCCGTGTGACTCACAATTGTGCAGATCCTTCCAGAGGGGATAAAAATACAATGGATTACGGCATTGCAGCGTCTGCAATTCCCAGGGAAGAGGTGGCTCTAGACTTTTGTACTGCAAGCCTGGCGACGGAGCGCGACTGAGGGTGTCCGCGAGCAGTTGGAACCTGGACAGTTTGTGCCGCGAGGCCAGGACAGGAAGCCTTGCGCGTTTCTGCAGCCGCGGTCGGCCTGAGATAATCCCATTGTATACCGGGCCCAGCGACCGCTCCCACTGCTGAGAGCCGGGCCTGGCGTCTGGCTCCTTGGCCGCGGGCCAGGCTGAGGTCCTGCCGTCTGAAGGCGGGGTGTGCATCCCCTCCCGGGCGGTCCCCAAACACAGAGCAGGCCACACCTCACCTTGTAGAGGAAATCTGGCCAGAGATCCAGACTTCGTGACTTCTCCTTTATGAGCTCCCCACCCCCCACCACCAGCCCTTGCCCGGGGTTTTGTTTTCCGCCTGGGTGCAGAGGTGGAGGGGGTGGGTGTTCGCCTGCCGCGCTAGATGGGGATTTGAGGTCGGGGCAGCGGAGCTGCTGACAGGGTCATTGGAAAGATACAGTATCTCTGCGCCCTGCTGCTGCCAGGGCAGCACTAGGCTCTCATCTCTCCACACACCGTCCTTCGCAAGACCCTTCCATCAGGCCAGAGCATTTACCAAGGACTATTTTAGGCGTATTTTGCAGCAATATTGTTTTATTTTAACTGGACATTGTTCTAAACACACAAAAGAGTTCAAGGATGTGGCTGTTGGGTTTTGTTCTTCCCCACACCAGCCCCTTCCCTTCTCCCTGGGCTGTCAGGTTTCTCTGGGAAAATGGGATGAAAATGTTTGAGGACATTTCCACAATAAAACACTCTAAAATTTTTTTTGAAAAAGATTTCCTTTCTAGTCATGTCAAGATTATAACTCAAATCTGCAGAAGTCAGGAAATTCCAAATTTATGTTGACACTTTCCCCTTAAAACCTTCAGCAGATGACAAATAATGTAAAAATTTTGTTCCTATTCAAATGTTCCCCATGTGACGCTGGTGCCAGATTCTGTCTGTGAGAATATATATACAATTTTCCTAAATGATTTCTTAGTGTAGAATGTGAAATAATCATCTCAGGTTGATTTCTTGATTTATTTTTTACAAATGGGAAAGAACTCAAGATGGAACCAAAGAAAAAGTGGTGAGATTTCCAACTATTTTCCAGGGAGCTGTACCATTTTGCATTTCCTCCAGCAATGAGAATTACCCAATTTCTTTGTATCGTCACCAAAACTTATTACAATTGTTTTTCACTTTGGCCACTCTGATTGCCATGTGAGTATAACTCAAAGAAGTAGTGGAATTTATGTATCCACACAATCCATCATTCTGAAGGCAGGAATACTCCCAGCCCTTCTGGCTGCCAGCTGTATGGCCAACATCAATTATTTGATGTCTGAGTCTCAGTTTTCTCATAAATAAAAGGATAATGATGATGGAACCTACCTCACGGTTACTGGAGATGAAAGAACACGCGCTAAGACAAGGTTTCTAAAATTCCTCTGCAAATAGTGAGAGCAATCACCTAGATGATACTATTTATGGTGTTCAAGGAAAAAAGCACAGTCAGCGTGAGCTTCAGAAAAGCCCATTTCAACATGCTGTAGACATGAGCAGAGGAAATCAATGCAAAGAAAAGCTTAGGGAATCAAGTTTGACAAGGAAAGTGAAATGTACTTTTGTTTGTTTGTTTGCTTGTTTTTTTGAGACAGGGTCTCACAGTGTACTTTAGTTATCCTTGAACTCACTATATAGACGAGATTGGCCTGGTACTCACAATGATCCTCCTACCTCAGCCTTCCAAGTGCTGAGATTACAGGCATGTACTACCACACCAAGCACAACATACTTTTAATAGTCAGCCCTAAAGTGACAGAAATTATACTGACAGAAGAGTATTGTGACACAAGTAAAATATCAAGCTGCTGTGTCCAAGATCTGAAAAACCCATTGGGATTCATATAAATAAAGAAAACAAAAGAAATACCATGTGGCTCCCAAGTCATAATCACAAAACCAAACCACAAAAACAGATGGACCCTTAGGAGATACAGGCAATAGTAGGAAAAAGATCCTGAAATTATAGGGGCCCAGGCAAAACTGCAGTAGTAGTATGTGCCCAGGACAAGACTCACCCAGCTTTCTGAAACCATGAGCTGCTACAAGAGAGGATTTTGAATGTTTCCAGTGAACAAAAAAAAGATAAATGTCAAGGTGATGAATATGCCTGCTTGGATAAATACACCTTGTGCATATGGATTGAATTGTTACACTGTACCCTATAAATATGTACAATTGCTAGATATCAGTTAAAAATCTTTAAATATATATTTAAAAAAAAACTGGTGAGCTGGAACCTAGAAGGGAAGTCAAGTGCCAGCAACACAGCAAATGTGCACACCACACACCTCCAGTGTGACAAGATGACTCAGGAAAATTAAACTACTTTGTGAAAGTTATGATAAGGAAATCTTAGAGGACCACAAAAGGCAAGTACAGTCTCTCAAGTTAAAATAGAAAGAAAAAAAAAAGCTCTGGACATTAAATGGGGGTAAATCAGCTTAATTTTCATATCTGTAAGGATGTTGTATTTAAAAGTCATATATCCATAGCCAAGAAGACTGTGGGAAGAGGAAACCATTCCAGACCAATTTCATTTCCGTCTATGATAGACAGTGAGATGGAGTAATAAGGCAGAACAATGGCTGTGAAATGTGCTCCCAGGGCTGGGGCCAGGGTAGTTCTGAGCCCCAGCTAACCCTCCTTGTCACGTTTCTCAGGCCCTCCTCTCAGCCCACCTGCTGGTGGGCCTGCTTCTCCTCCAAGCTCACTGTCCTGGTGCTGTTTGCTTTTAGATTTATTTCCAGAACCACGTGTGTTGCTTCATGGGTTTAAGTGGTAGTAAAGATTCAGTAGAGAACTGTGAGTAGGGTATAGGATCAGAACAATAAAGATGCCTGGCCCTGTCATTTATTGCCCTATGGTCTTGGGTGGATCCTGATTCTTCCTAACTTTTGTATCTTCTCATTCCGTGAAGATCAGCATACCATCCATTCATGATCAACATGAGGACAGAAATCAACGACTGCTACAGTGTGGGTGTCAGGATGTGCTTTCCTGATTCTACATCTTCTCCAGGTCTGAGTTTTACCTAGGTTCTAGATCCTTATTGACAGGTATGTTTTTGTTTCCAAAAGTTAGTGTAATGATTGATACATTGTGTTAACTTGAGAAGTCTAGAAGTTTAACTAAGTAACTCAGCAATTCTACATCCTGGGGTGTGGAGGGCATGCCCTTACCATCTAGAAAGTTGTTCATTGTGTCAATTTGAGAAGTTTAGAAGTTTAACTAAGTGATTTAGCAGGGACTCAGGGCCTTCACTTTGTAAATATCCGGAGCCTGTGCAAGAGGAAGCCACAGGATGGTGTCAGTGGAATACCCACCAGAGGAACAATAGCATGCATACAATATCAGGGAGGAAAAGAAGTTTGGAGTCCCCCTTTTTCTGCTCTTGTTGCTTTTGCTGTCTTCTGCTGCCCTGAAATGTTGTCCCTGTGCCATGCCACTCTGTCTTGGAGCCAGCTGATTATGAAACCTCCACAAACTGTGAGATAAATAAACCTTTTTCTCTTTAATTTTGAATGTCAGGTATTTTGTCTCAACAGCGAAAGAAAAATAACCAAGGCAGTTACCTCATGGAGCTGGGATGTAGGTCAGTGGCAGAGCACTTTGTCTAACATAAACAAAATCCTGGGTTCCATTTTCAGTACAAAAACAAACAAAACAAAGCAAAACAAAATAAGACCGTGAACATTAAAGTGACCTAATGACTCAATGTATTATCAGCTGTTGATTCTTCTCATGGACCCCTGCCACTGCCATGTGTAACCTGGATGGTTGGCAGCGAGCTCCAGCCCAGAGACCCCACAGCATCAGGGAAAGTAAGTGCATCCATTCCTCAACCGACCACACACTTCAGGGGCCTTTCTTTGCTTCCTCTGCACATTCTTCTCCTTTCTTCCTTTCTCTTTGTCTCTTCTTTCCTTGTTCCAAGGCCTTGATGTTGACAGTGAGGAACCTCCTAGAGACTACAACTCAGTCCTGAGACAAATCTTGTTTTTCAGGCTGATGACCTGGGGGTCCAGCTGACAGCAACTCTTCAACACCTATTTAAGAAAAACTTGGAGTTAAATCTGCTATTGATCACCCCTTGTCTGACTCCAGGCTGACTTGTTGAACAGCACTGTTTGCCTTCGTAATACTGACAGACATGGATGTGCACAGAACTGGTAAATTTTTGCCTGTGCAGGAAGGGAGGAAATAGGGATTTCTGCACAGTGTAGGTGATGAGGCAGCTCATCTCTTCATGTCAATAGTGCAAAACAAACAGTGGCTCTGTGCAATGACGACACTCTCTTAAGTGTCTGTTAGGTTCAGAGAGGGGGACTGCAGATGACTGTGGCCACCATACCATCCTCCATCTTGTGTTTTTGGAGTGACCATCTAAGAAGAGGAAGGTTTTGGTCTTGAGTGTCAGCTCTCAATTTCATTATGCTGTCCTTTACTCACTAGAACAGCTGTAAAAACGTCTCAAATTTTGCAAAAGTCTTAAGATTAAATATATCCATGGTTTTATCATTATTCACAGTCTGCTTATTGCCTCCACTGTGTAAGTCTCTGCCCAAAGAGAAGAAAAGAAGAGGGAGAGAAGCAAGGTCAGATGAATAAAGAAGCAGATATGCTCAGGAAAAAGCAGGACTAAGCTGCTGGAAAATGCAGAAGCACCTAATACAAAGTTTAAGAAACTGCCCCCAAATTGTACATCTGAAACAGGAGGGAATAACCTTGCTATCAAGTAAAAGAAAAACTAGTATGGTTTCCTGGCTTAGTTGTCTAGATTTCTGTTCAATTGTCCTTTTCGGTTTGGGTAAGCAGCGTCTCAAAATAGAGGGCAATTGACGCCTCGAATTCAGTATATCTGAGGGAATCACCTCTTTCAGGCAGAAGAAGCTTTCCAGGATACCATAATATCAGTTATAATAAAATGACTTCTGCTGGAAAAGAAAATACCACTCAGCATTAATAGCTGTTGCTAATGGAAATCCATTTTACCAATGCAAAAATAAAACTAAATAAACAACAATGCTTTGTCCAAACAAAAATGGTGCAATATACATGTGTTTGTTTCAAATTTCATAATATGTAAAGGTGATAGTCTTTTTAAACTTTAGCTTGAGGAAGGAAGCAAGGAAAATTGTGAAAAAAATAAAGTTCAAATGGAAGGTATTGGATCTGTTTCAATGAAGAACTTATAAACTCACTGGCTGACTTTAACCAGAATAATTGTGTCACTTGTCTTTGACCTGCTGTGTGTGGCACACAAGAAGCATTTAGAATAATGATTAAGTCTGTAGGCTCTGGGCTCAGACCACCTCGCTTAGAATACTGGCTCTTCCACTTTGCCACCTTCCTAGCTATGTGTCATTTGTCAAGTCATTTAATCTGTCTGTGCCTCCATTTCTGCAGATGTAGTGTAGAGCGAGCAATATTACTGTCTTCACAGGGTAACCATGAGAATTAAGGGTGGTAAGTCAGCTCAACCATTAAGCACACTTCTTGTTACATAGAAAACAGTAAAGCTGAATGATAATAATGTCTAATTATTAAATGAAGCCATTTAAATGAATACAACTTACAGCATGTGCAATTCTGTATGCATGTCACTACATTTATAATAATTAGTAGTAAAAATTATTGAGCATTTGCCACATGTAGGGAAAATTCCCAAGGGTACAGAAACAAAGAAGTCAAAAAAATACAGTAAAGCCTTGGTTTGTGTGCATAATTCTTTCCAGAAACATGTTTGTAATCCAAAGCACTTGTTTATCTAAGCAGATTTCCCCAAACAAAAAAATGGAAACTCAAAAGATTTGTTTCACAACCCAAAAATATTCACATAAAAACAATTATAATATTCACATAAAAACAATTATAATATTGTAGAGTAATACAAAATAATAAAGAAAGTACAAAATATAAAGAAAATAAACTAACCTGCACTTTCTTTTGAAAACCTTTGTGGCTAGTGTTAGGAAGACAAGAGAAAGGGGTTATTGGATAGAACAACTTTCACTATCACTAATGGAATCACTGCTATTGGCTCAATGAAATCTTTTTGTGTGTGTGCAGCCTTAACAAGGAACCTATCTAATGGTACTTGCCTTTGCTTCCTTTTGAGGATTTCAAGGAAATATGACATTTCATTGTCGTTAAACAGGTTCATCAGTCACACTGCTACAGCCTTATTCGGTTGGTGCTTTTCTAAAAATTTTGAACTGTTTTCCACATCTCTCTAATCTCATTTGAAGTGCGACTCCTCTGCTTTTCTCTTCTCCTTCTCTGGTAAATATGATCTCCTCCATAGCCTTTTGCAGTTGGGAGATGATCACCCATAATCCCGCAGGGAGAGGAAAAGGGAGAACCATTGGCTCTGTTGTGATCATGTGACATTCAATGTTACGTACTACATTGTATCACTTGTTTATCAAGTTAGATTTTATTAAGAATATTTATTTATCTTGCAGATCACTCTCAGAACAAGTTACTTGCAATCCAAGGTTTTACTGTATTTACAGTAACATAAATACTTCATCATGGTTCCTCAAAAAGTTAAACAGAGAAAATTACCCAGCAAGTTCATTTGAGCATACACATGAAAAAAATGAAGTCAGTGACTTGAAGAGATACTTTCATACTTATGCTCACAGAGGCATTATTAGCAATAGTCAATAGTACATATATAAGTATCCATTGATGAGCAACACAAGGGTCCCATTTTACTTAGCATAATATTTTCAAGCTTCTGCCATGTTGTAGCATGTGTCAGAATTTCCTCTTTTAAGAAGCAGAATAACAGCACAATATATGTACATATCACATTTTTATTTAGAATAAAATTTTAAAACATAAAAGTAGCTGGAAACATAATGATCACTTACTACTTATTATTATTAATTCACTGAATCATTATCACTTTTCTAAGAAGTGGTTGTTCACTTTTTGCAGCAAAAAAAAGCTAGGCCAGACCAATCCAGGAGCTGCCCCAGACAGAGCACCTCAGTACACAGCAGGGCTGTGATTACACACAGGTAAGCAAAGGGCACAGAAGCTGCATCTTTGTGTTTTTCAGTGCTAGGGATAAAATCTAGAGCCTCTTCTTTGTGAAGCAAACCCTGTACCACTGAGTCACACTCCCCACCCCCAAGCCCGCCCTTCCAGGACAGGCCTATCCATCCTTCTCAGATGGCCCTGCTTGCTCCCCTGCACAAGCCTGTCCCACGCTGAGAACAGCAGCCAAGCTGCAGCCTTTCCAATCCCACCTGCTTCCTGACTCTCTGGGCTTCTTCTACCACACCACAGCAGCTTCCCTGCTCCCCTGCTCTGGGCTGCAGCTGGGTTCCCCTACTCCTCGTACCTGCAGGCTGAGCATTCACCCTGATCTGCCCAGGGCTGGGCCTTCTCCTCAGCAGAACTTGGTCCTCAGCAGCAGCTCCAGGGCCTTCTGCTGATGAGGGATCAGCAGAGGTTCCCGTCTTCTCTTGGCCTCAGCTTTGATGGAGTGAATTAAATCCTGCAAAAGTGTGCCATGTTATCCATCTTGCAGACATGCACTTATCTCTCTCTCTTTTTCTTTTATGTATGGCCACCTCTCCAGCACCAGAGAACCCCCTGGCTCTGCCTGGAATCAGTAATCATTGGTTAAAAGAACATATGAAAAAAAAAGTTTTCAGATTCTGGGATGTAGTGCAATAGTAGAGTACCTATCATGTGCAAAGTCCGGGATTTGGTACCTGGTGCCATGCAAAAGAATAAAACTGTCACTTCTATAATGTTACCTGTTAGATTATTTACCTGTGCTGTGTCTAGCTATCTAATTAGCTATTTAGTTAACGATCTCTTTAAAAATAGACTTACATATTTTTTAGACTATCTTCTTCAGCATTATTTTAAACTATGTTTTTTTTGTTTTGTTTTGTTTTAGGGTTGTTATTGTTTCTTTCTGAGATAGAGTTTTGCTATGTAGTTCAGGCTGGCCTTGTACTCACTGTGTAGCCTAGGATGACCTGGAACTCACAGCAATCCTGCTGCTGCACCAGGCTCCTGATTTCTGGAATTACAGGCACTCACCGCCACACCGGCTTTAAACTGTTTTTTGTTTGTTTTTGTTTTTTGTTTTGCTTTGTTTTCATTTTTGTTTTTTGGTACCAGGGATCAAACTCACAGCCTCATGACTGTCAGGCAGGTGCTTGCACCCACTAAACTAAATCCCTGGCCCTTTAAATTGTGTTTTGACGATCAATTCAGGTGTTCAGATGAAGAACGAGATATTAACTATAATCTCTCTCTCTCTCTCTTCCTTCCTTCCTTCCTTTTTTCTTTCTATGATACTGAGGATTGACGCCAAGGTCTTCACACTAAGCTACATTCACAGCACCCACTTCCCACAACTTTTTTTTTTTGTTCAGTAATAATTTGCTAAATTGCCCTGGTGAGTGCAAACTTGTGATCCTTCTGCTTTAACCTTCTAGAGTGCTAGGATTGCAGGCATGTGCCACCATTCCTGGCTCGTTTTCTTTTTCTAATATGATTTATTCAATGAAATTAGCTTTATATAATTGAAATGAAGGATAAAATGCATGATTTATTGTTTCTGTGATCCAAAATGAGATATTTTAGATCAGAAATTACTTCTTGTTATGTTGTAGTTAACTCTTCCTAATGATTTTAAACTCTTAGATTTGGAAGCTATCTTCTGTATTTACTTGTGGTAACTTATCATGAAATGTAGGTATGTCTCTTTATATTGTAACTTTAATGAGATGACACTGATCCCAGTTTGAATTCTTTCCATAATGAAAACCTCACTCCTTATTATGCAGACTATTTTAACACTGGAATAATCTATTTAATTGGTTTATTTTTAAAAATGTTTATTGAGTATTTTTGTCTTAGTTAAATTTCTCTCATTGCTGAGACAAAATACCCAACACCCAAAGTTAAAGGAGGAAAGGTTTATTTGGCTAACAGTTTGTGGTGATTTCAGTTCATAATTGGCTGGCTCCAAGGTGGGGTGGCACATGGCAGAGGGGCAACAGTTCATGGTGGCAGAAGACACTAAAAGCAATGATGGAGAGACAAGCCTCTTTCTGTCCCTTATATTGTATCCAGTCTACTGGGATTAGGAATGTCAATCCAATCAGTGGACTGATTCAGCAATCACCCACCCTTAATCCCAGCACCCATAATTCCAGCATTGCACTACAGATCAATCCCACTGTAGTTTCAGCCACCTCTGCAAAAACCCTATGACCCCATGAGGCTTTGGGGACATCTAAACACAAACCACAACAGTCTTCAATGCACCTAGGTAGGCTCTGTTCTTGATGAAGGATGGACAAAAATACATTCTCTGTTTTTAAGGACTCTGTTGTCTAGTACCGTGTAGTCCTAGACTTTATGAGATGGTGGAAATAGTCTGTAATCTGCGATGTCCAGCACAGTAGTAGTGACCACATTTTAAGTATTCAGCCACCATGTGTGGTTATATATTAAACTGTGCTATCTCTTGCAGTCTAGGCAACAGACTTGGAAGATAAGCAAATGGGATAAAAATGTTACAGCCACTACCTTTTGGAAGGTTCAGTGAGCTGGTCAAGAAGTAAGCAATAGCCTGGCTTACTTGGGAGGTGAGTCAGGAATGGCTTCCTTGATGATGTGTTAGGATGGCTAGGTTTTAGGGGGATATCTTAGTTGGCTTCCTGTTGCTAGTAACACAATGCCACAGACAGGGTGAGTTGTAAAGAAAAGAGGTTAATTTTGACTCATGGTCCTGGCCCAAGGTTCAGGGATCACATCCAGTGACAGCCTTCTTGCTGAAAGAGTCCTGAGACAATGTAGGGCATCACATCACAACAGTTGAGGAGTACAAAAGACCCAGCCCAACTGGCAGCAATCTATTAGTAGGGCACAGCCCTAATCAACTCTTAAGGGTCCTACCTCTTAATATTTCACTTAGGAATTAAACTTCAACATGAATTTTAGGGCGTAAAAATAACATCAGGAAAGTGCATGAAAACTTGTGAATGGGAGAGGTGAAGGGAGGAAGGAGGACAAAGGCATAAACAAAGATACAAAGGTTTCAAGAAGTCAGCAGCATTGAATCTTTAGTAGCTGGAGCAGATGGTCTGGCAGAGGGAGATGAAATGGGAGATGGAGAAATGCAGTTTTGGCATGACCAGCTTTGGCTAATCCTGGAATGTTAGGTCATTTGATATTGAGTCACAATCTGAGCTTCTATAATTATATCTAAGGGAGATAATGTTCTTCTGAGAGTTTAAAGAAAACATCATATTGCCCTCTGTAAGCTACCCACTCAATTGCAAGTGGGCACCACCTTGTTCCTCCTGTCTTTCCTTCTCTGTTGTAGTCACCACCAACTTTTGCTATATTGAGGTGGAGATGTCCAGAGCCCTCACTTTCTAGAAACCTAACCTAAACCTGTTGTCATTGATAAATCCCTTCTTAAGGCTCTCTAAAGGTAAAAGTTTGTAGATGTCAGTGTTTAGAAGTGGTCTGATCCCTAGTCCCTGTCTGGTTGCGGGACAGGATGATAGCACATAGACTACATTAATGAAAGTATAATAAGCCCTTTTTCTGTGAAGAATTCCAGCATGATACATTCTAGAAGAGGAAGTTTATGCATCAGAGTGATGACTTCCCTACAACAGAAATGAATCTTCAAGATGTAAAATCCTAACATAACGCAAAACATGTTTGACACTTCAAATGCTCTACTCTTTTCCCCTAAGTGATTTTAGCAATATTCTGATTCTAAATGAAGAATTTGTAGCATATAACTGTGTGTGGGAACAAACAACAGAATTGAAAGCCTCAAATTTTGCAGTCATATAAAATACAACTGAGAGCGTTTCTGATAAGCTGTGCAAACTGGGCGGCTTCTGGGAAGAGAAAAGTCAGTGCCTCTCTAGCATCCACAGTGCTGGGACTGGGAGGATCCAACAAAAAGCCAACTAGCCAACCTTTCTGGCAAGCTGTGCAAGCTGGGCGGCTTCCAGGAAGACAAAAGTAAGCAACTCCTGTGAGCCTACGGGGGTACAGGGCCCCCCTCTCTGATTGGTTCAGAGGACAGGCTGAGTTAAAGTAGTAAAGCATCTAAATACTTGTATTGTTTGGTTGATGTTGCAGGCCCGGGGCCAGCAGTCTGAGCATCTTCTGGGAGGATGACAGTATGCAAT
Source organism: Dasyprocta punctata (assembly GCA_004363535.1). Lineage (NCBI taxonomy): Eukaryota > Metazoa > Chordata > Mammalia > Rodentia > Dasyproctidae > Dasyprocta > Dasyprocta punctata. The sequence continues at coordinate 29,811 of RJWM01008051.1, read as the reverse complement.
GTAGCAAATATGGGGGATTTCCTTCTATCTTGTCTTTGAAATCCAATATTGTTCTCACTGTTTTGCTTTGTTCCAATTGTTTTGCTTTATTCAATGTTCTGTTTTGATTGGTTTTATTCTCTTTTGTTTTTGGTTTGATTTTGCTATACTTAATGGAATGGACAACTATTGTGATGATAACAAGATATACTATGGTAGCTACTGTTGTTTTCCTAGTATCCTGCTTTGAAGTTCTGTACCAATTTTGTTGCTTTATTTTGATTGACTTTGTTCTGTTTTGTTTTGTTGGATTTTATTATCTTTACAATTAAAAAAATAAAATAAAATACAACTGAGAGTCTATGGTTTGCTCAGATTACAAAAATAATGCATGTCATTGTTTGTTTTTGTTATATCTACTTTATAATCATATGCACTCAATAAATTTTTTAATAAATGAATTAAATAAAACTGTCCAATGCCAGGGTAGACTGCCTCATAAGGCAGTAAGTTTCTCATTACAGAAGATATTCAGTTAGAATAGATAAATATGTATATTAGAAATAAAAGGAAACAGATTGTATGAAGCGCTAGTTAAGCCCCTAGTGCTGAAAAAGAAAAGATGATACAAAATGTAAAAAAGTGTGACTTAATATCTTAAGTGGTTTCCAATTCTAAGAGTTTACAATTACAATAGGAAGAATGTAATTGTAATACAAAACCACATTGGAAATAGAAACCAATTTCTAAATGAGCTACAAAAATTTAATATGTATTCTAGTCCCTTTAACCTGTGTAAATGTATTCTTGAATAAACCATCTCAGGAAAAACAAATGGGTTCTGATTGCAAACCTATCCTACTACCCAACACATAAACACATTTCAAGACTACTACTGGTCGAATATTCAATAATCTTATGTCAAAATAAAGGAAGAAAGTATTCAATTACAATGCATTGAACAGAATAAGAATCCATGAATTTGTCAGGGCAATAGGTAGGCAGGCTGGGAGAGAAAAAAAGAAGAGAAAGAGGAAAGAAAAAAGGTGAAGAATGAAGGAAGGAGAAGAATGGAGAAAGAAAGAAAGAAAGAAAGAAGGAAAAAAGACAAAAAAGGTGAAAGAGAATGCTCTTCTTTAGGCAGAAAGCTAACAAATATTAAAAAAAAAAAAAAAGGTGGGGTTTCAAAAATGCCATTTTGGTCCCAGACTCAGTGGCACATACCTGTAATCTCAGTACTCTTGGAGGCTGAGGCAGAAAGATAGCAGTTTCAAGCCCAGCCTAGGCAACTTAGTGGGACTCTGCTTCAAAACAAAAAATTCTAAAAAGACATTGGGATATAGCTCAGTGTGAAGGTTCTAGATTTAATACCACAAAATAATAATAATAATAACATTTTGCAAGGATCACAGTAAAATCTGATTTTAGCAAGAAACATCAATAAATATGTGATCAGGGAGTTTAATAAAGAAAGAGATAGTCTGAAAGTAACTTCTAACAAAATGCTGAGTAAATAAGAAAGAAAATAATGTTTAACTAAATTCAGTTGTTTAATGATCAAAAGTATCATCAGCAATGAAAGGACAACAGGTGAATGGATGACAGGTATCTCCAGGTAAGAACTCCTAAGGAGACATAACATTCTCTTATGCAGGCTTCAAGCCAAAATTCATAGCCTGAATCTAACTGTGAAGACTCATCAGAGAAACACAAATTGAAAGATTTTCTACAACTGGCCTATATTCTTCAAAGACATTGATGGTAAAATAGAGAGTAAAGAACTGCTCCAAATTTTACAGGACTCACAAGACACATCAGACAGGATCCTGAACTGGATCTTATTCCAGAAGCAAACTGCTGTAAAGAACACCACTGAAATAATAGAAAAATTGGACGACAGAATCCATATTAGATAGAACTATACTATTGACTTTAAATTTTCTAAATTTGATAACTAATCTGTGGATACATAAGAGACTATTCTTGTAGAAAGTACTTTTTGATTATGATAGCCACTGTTGATTTCCTGTTGTCTTGTTTTGAAGTCCTGTGTTGCTTGCATTGTTCTGTTCTGATCTGCTTTATTTTGTTTTGTTCTCTTTAAAATAAGAAAAAAAAAAGAAAGTACTTTTTGATGGATATGAGACAAGCAACTAATTTTCAAAAGTTTTAGAAAAATATGTTGGTAAAGCTAACAAACCCAGAAAAATAATAAGGTAAATAGGCCAAAATGCTAAACATTGGTGAATTTGTGTAAAGGGCATACAAGGGTTCCTTGTAACATACTTAGAAATTTTCTTTCAGTTTGACATTGTTTTGCAATAAAAGGTTTTCAAATTTTTATTTTGTTTAATTAGTACATGTTTGCAAAACATAGTGATTACATTCATTTGGCTAATTGGCACATGTACCTAACAACTCAATTTTCAATAAAAATGTTTTTAAAAACAAAGTTTATATATATTTCAAAACACATTCATGAATTCTCAGAAATAACCGAGTCAAATTATTGTAAGAGAGAACCACTTAAATAATTAAATTGGTAGCTAGTCAGAGCACAAGAAAGTGATCACAGGATACAGAAGCAAACGTTTTATTCTTTGAACATTCATTCATTCAGCCTCTACTGAATTAGAAACGGGGTGCATCTAAGACACAGGGGAAATGGCCATGAGCCAGAGAGAAAGGCCCTGAATCACAGAACTGAGACCTAGAGAAATACAGTGAGGTCCACTCAGAGTGCACCAAGTGAGAGGTGCTGTTCACAATAAGGTAGAGAGAAGGCTCTGGGAACCGCTCAGGGGCAGACCATCTGGGAGCTGCAGGAAGTGCCGCCATAGGACTGGGTAGAGTCCTGCTGGTGAGAAAGACCAGCTGTGGAGAACGCCTTGGGTGAGTGCCCAGCCTGGGGTGTGGTAAGTGCAGCCTTGATGAGCAGAGATACTCCAGAAGCTAGGGAAGCAGCCCAAAGCCCAAATGATTGGTCAAAGTATTGATTAGTTACTGGAAATGACCTAAAGAAAATGGCTAAACTCATCATTAAATAAGAGGATAAATTGGGCTGGGGACATTGCTCAGTGGTAGAACCCTTCATTTATTCAATCCTTAGCCCCACAAAATAAGTAAATAGTCCTACTGTCACTAAACAAACAAACAAATAAAAGGGTGAGTGTGACCAGGAAGTCTTGGTGACCTCTATGCTGCCTAAGTAGTTCATAGGAAAAGTAGAATAGGATCTAAATTCTTTTTGGAGGTGGAACCTGATTTTCCTTTAGGGACTTTCAAGATTTACTTCTTTTATTTCTTACTTTGGTTCTCAAAGGTCATCCTTCTTCCTGAGTTTTGAGTTCTCAGCAGCAACTGCTCCAATTTGTAGTGAAGACCAAACAAGAATTAAACAAGCAAAGAATAAACATTGTATTGATTTAACCTAATCACGTCAGGTTAATTCTTGAGGGTGGATTTTACTGTCTGGAAACATGATCTAATAGAGTGAGTTTCAGTTTCATCATATGTTCACTGGACAAGCAGAGTTCACATGCCCAAGCACTGTTAATTAGTGATGTATGATTACTAGACAACTGGAAAGAGCCAAACTTCAGCAGGATTTAGAATCAGTAGGGTACAAAGTGAGCATATCTTGATTGACATTGTCTTCAAAGGTCTCCTAATCCTGGTGTCTATGTGAATTGTTTTATGACACAAGTTGGGTCACCAAATGGGCTTGATGTTGATGGAAAATATTCTAAAACAAATAGAACTTAGATTTCTTGCTTATCATGAATAAAGGTTAGCATTTGCAGATAGACTCCTGAAAACCATCCTGTTTCTTTCAGGATATCATTAAACTGACACTGGAGGAGTACAGAAAAATTTCCTTTACTTCCATGAGGTCAGTTTGTTTCAATCTAAAATATGGACTAACAGCTTCTATATCTTTCTTTTTATATCAATTTTTCTGGAAAAAAAAGAGTTAACATTGTATTAATGGTTTAAATATGCAGGAAAGTTGGATGCATGAATAACTTTTTTTGGTTTTTTGTTTTGGTACTTGAGATTAAACCCAGGCCTTTGCACCTAGCTACATCCCCAGACCTTTTTAATTTTTTGTTTGTTTCATTTTATTTGCAAAAGGATCTCACTAAAATCTGTAAGTTGCCTAGGCTGGGCTTGAACTTGCTATACTCCTGTCTCAGCCTTCCAGAGTTCTGTGATACATCACCATAGCCAGATTAAAAAAAAAAAATTAAGGAAGATGGAGCAAATAAACCTATCAGAGAATCTGTGTGATTCTCATTTCTCAGCAGGATCATGTGATTACTACCTTGGTCCATAGGGTTAATCCCCACTGAGTCTTGATCAAGAAATGCCTTGTATTTAATTATACTGAACTCATTATGGAAATAATTTCCAATTCTGCTTCCTGCACCCAAGGCTTTCAACTCAGGTACAAGCAAGGTCCTCTACTACTCTGGGGGCAGGAACAGCTAGCTACACACTGAAATACCTACCCCATGACTTCTATGCTAGGACCTGAGGACAGTGAGTGGGAGCTACTTTACAGTTAGAAGCAACAGGGTTTGAGGGATTGTTTTACAGATTCTGGAAAGGAAAGGAGCCTAAAAGCTACTGTCCTGAAACAGTGCCCATCTTTCTCCTCACAGAAAAATAGACAAAGCAGAGAAGGAGCAGGGAGCATCAGTTTCTGTTGTGAGTCGAAATTTCAAGTGCATTTTCCCCTTGCTACTGCACAAAGCATGCAGACTTACTTTACACTCTGCACATTTATTCCTTATCTGTAGCTTATTGGCTGTGTTGCCTAGTCATATATTCATAGCACCAAAAAATAAAGAAAACTTCAGAGATAAGAGCACAAATATCTTCTCTTATTTGATCAATGGGAATATAAATCAGCTCTCTCTTTGTCTGTGAGCACCCAGGAAACAGAACCCTATTGTCAAGATCCTAATTGATCCCAACAGTTTCTGCCTCCGTGTTACCATTTCCACCAGGCGTTCTTCCAGCAGATGTTAGTTCTCATCAAGGACCTGGAAGAAAATGGAACTCGAAGCGCAAGTGGACAACCCTGACTCTTTAAAGCAGTATAATTTGGTGTGCAAGATCTGTCTACCTAATTTAAAATCCTAGTACTACCACACACCAACTGAGCAACTTGAGTAAACAATTTGATTTCTTTGTGCCTTGGTCTCTTTGTCTATAAACCGGACTTCTTGGGGTTGTTGAAAGAATTAGAAGGAATGTGATACATAAATCCCTCAAAATAAAAAATTTCACATCACAATCCTTTTGATTGCTAGTCACTGAAACCAGTAGATAAACTAGACAACATAATTAAAGGACAGCATTCTGGCTTTTATTCACTTGTTCATTCTGCATACATCAACTGGCATCTCAGCTGTGTGTTGAAGGTACAGAAACAATGGAGGTCACCTCTGTTCTTGGGAAACTTAGAGTCTGTGGTGAGCAAGGGATGGAGAATAGGAGCACACAAGAATTAAATAGCATGGCTGCCAGGTCCCAAAAGCCACATGGTCAGCACATAGTCAGTACGAAGAGGGCACAGAGTCAGGGCCAAGCGGTTCCAGTTGTTGTAGGGACTGAAGCTTAAGATTTATAGACCTACTTTTTTTAAAAAAAGGATCAAAAAAGACGAACTTCCATTAGGTTGCCTTCTTCAGAAGGATGTGTGGAATAAGAAGTCCTTAAACTTAAGCTATACTTGCTTCACAGTATATCCACGTTTGGCTAGGAAAGGACAGAGACTAGGATTTGACCGTAAAGAAGAAGCTAGTCTGCAAAAGCTATTGTCTAACACACCGAGGATTTTAGCATCCCTTTGCCTAAAGGTAACTAGCAGGCTATTGAAAGGATTTGTATAGGGCCATTTCTAGGAGAAAAGGGAGTAATAGAAGGTAATATGCTCATAATTCAAGTGAAAAATTCATATTTTGTGCAAGACAATGATCTGGGACTAAAAAGGAGAAAACTTATATAGGGTATTAATGGGGGATCAGCAGAGCTCCATGACGTGACCTTGTTTCTAAAAGTTACTTAATGAGGTAGCTGCAAGAGGGGTGAGTTAAGCCAAGGCTACCTGACCTGCTGAATTTCTCTGGGCCATTCCATGGACCTGGGTAAGTAATCGCTTTTTTTTTTTTTTTCCGCATTCTTTCTCTTAGTTTCATGAAACTTCCTTGACCCTCTCTGCTCTGGTTCAACAATGAGATCAATGGCCTCATCAGGACTTAAGAGGGGAAAAAAAGAGCAGTCCTGCTCTCCACGTTCCTTTTCTCAGAGGAAATTGATTTGGTTGTTCTTTAGTCAATGCCTGAAAGCACTGAGTTCCTATGACAGATGGAGCCCCAGCAGTGTAGGCTACAAATGAAGAGCCCGGGAAATTTAAGCTTTTTACCTAAAAAGGCAACTGGGCTTAACAACAAACAATCCATCTCTCCCAGTGAGAACCTAAGGAAAAGAAGAGTTCTGCTTCACCTACACCCATGCATGGTGCTGGGAGTAAGTTTTCCATCTTAAACTCCAAGGACAGATGTAAACAGAAGCTCAGGGTTTCCTGGGAGGCCAACTACAAAGAAGAACTAATCAGAAGCCTTTCATCTCTGACCCTTTACCTTTCCGTCTATTCTGGGGCATGAAGGTGACTAGAGCTGCTGTCCTTTGTGCCCAAGGAAGCGACGGGCAGCATACTGATCAATAGACCCCTTTGGTAATGTCCGTAAAACTTAGAAAAAGGGCAAAAAACTGAGTCAGAAATCAATATTCATGTCTGATGAGGAGGTTATCATTATATTAATTTTACTTGTAAAGAAGAAGAAAACAACAAAGACAAACTGATCACCTTTGTGTTTGCCAAGAACTGAAAGTGCTTCTCAAGGAAACAGCATGCTGGAGGGTATTAGATTTTAGTTGCTCTTAGGTCCAAGCTGAGATGTAGTGCATTGCTGATTCCCATATCATCTCTGCAGGTCACAGGGGTCGTCCTACCTGATTTTCTTCCAAGCATCACTAGTTGGGCGATAAAACAGGTGAGTTTCTGGCTACAAATCTGAGGCTTGAGGAATGACCAGTTCAATAGATAAATGGGGACGTTTGGGAGAAATCAACAAAGCAATTCAGGGAATGGAGCGATTGATTTATGGAGAAGATCATGCCTTTGATGTTTAGCTTGGCTAATCAATGATTGGTTTTTTCCTTTTGGACATGGATTAGAGGACAGGAGATGAGTGAAGGATTAAGATTAGTAACCTACCAGTGCTTGAAATAATTTTGCAGGAGAGAGGTAGAGGAATTTCTTTTAAATTGGATAACAAGCTCTACAGAAATTCATTCAAAAAGTATATGTGTCATAGCCAATCTACACTCTGCCGTTACTTTTTGTATTAAATATTCACTCAGCAGCTCCTTATCAGTCTAAAACAGAAAAATAGAATTTAATTCTCAATAGGATGATTTTGAAATATTAAAAAAGCCTATAATAAACAGTTTTAATTGAGCAATAAAAGGATTGTATTTGTCTTCTCTATCTGGTATGCAATATTACATTTCTTAAGGTAGATATGTTTCAAATTGTTTTAAAATTATGTCTCATGGAGCTTAGAAATTTAAAATACTTACCTACTAATTTGTACAAGATTAAATGAAGATTTTCAGGGTAAACACACTTCTAAAAATTAAAAAAAAATTGGCTGTCTTGAGTCTGACAACACAGTATCAACTTGCCTCTTATTCATAAAAGTTAAAGCACAAGCAGCGAGGCCAGTGATTAGGAGCGCCCTTCTCACAGTCGGCATCGGGTGACGGTGCTGCTTGGCTAATCTTTGTGGAGCAACCACTTGTGTGTGTGTGTGCACGTGCGCGCACGCACACATGTGTGTGTTCATGTGTTTGTGCACACAGGCTGCAGTCACCCACCCAATCTTCCTGCCTCTTCTATGCTTCCCCATGGTCATCACCAGCACAGAAGGCTTTCAGAAGTAAACATCCAATCGCACTCCCTATCAATTTGACCGTATCTATGCTCTGCTAAATGCCTTTCCATCCTACTTGGGAAGAAAACCTAAGCTTCTTGCCATATCTTCTAGCACCAACAAGGCCCACTGTCTCCTTCCACCCACTTCCCTGCCTTCATTCCCGATGGCAACCACTGCACTCCAGTCCAGCTCACCTCACACACACACCAAGCCTTGTCTGGCCCTGGGTGTCAGCAGTTCCTCTGTTCAGACTGTTCTCTTGCAGGTCAGGTTTGGGCTATTAGCTCACTGCTCTTTAAGTCTTGCTCACGTGTCACCTAGTCAGAGAGCCTGCCCTTTACCAGTTATAACCAACAACACATACCATCACTGTCATACTATGTGATTTTTTTCCTTGACTTATATTATTTATTCACTTATACATATATTATTTGCCTTCCCCACTAGCTAGTACACCCTAGAGGAGCGTGACTGTTCTATCCACCACAGGGTACCAGTATTTGTAGCAGCATCTGTCACAGGGTAGATGCCTAACACAAATGGAAGAAGGAAGGAAGGGAGGAAGGAAGGAAGGAAGGAAGGAAGGAAGGAAGGAAGGAAAGAAGCCAGAAAGTAAGAGGAAAGGAAGAAAAGAAGGGAGAGAGAGAAGAGATGGAGAAAGAAAGAGTAATACATTGTCCCAATACCATGGGGCTCTTGAAAGAGACATAAATATATACTGTGGACTCCTGAAGAGCATAGGAAATGGCTTAAGTTGTTTTGTTTTTTACATCCCAGTGTACTCTTTGTGTCTGGATGCAATTAAGCATGCAAAAATATTTAATAGAGAGCAGAAACTTAACAAATGAGTTAAAGTTTATAATCCAGTTGAAGATACTGATGAAAAGAGTAAAGTACAATAATAATTACACAGCATGGTCCTGTGAGAAGCACTTTGCAGATGCAATGTTGGGCTGATCCCTGTAGCCCGACACTCGTTACAATGCTGTCTTCCATTGTCTTGGTTATTTTTCTCTTGTTGCTGAGACAAAATACCTGATGCCCAAAATGAAGAAAGGAAAGGTTTATTTAGCTTACAGTTTTTGGAGGTTTCAGTCCATAATCAACTGATTCTGTTCATCATGGCTGGGGTAGATTTCAAAACCAGAAAGAACAAAAAGGCAAAAAGGATAAAAGCACGCCTCCTTCCCTCTCTTAGAGTCTATGTTGACTACCCGCCCTGGGCAGGTGCAGCACTCACACCACCAGTCCCAGCACTAGACAACAAACCAAACACTAGACTCAGCCTACTTCAAAAGGCCTGCCTCCTCATGACTGCTGAGACTTTGAGGGGACATTTAAACCCAAACTATAACATACATGATGTGTGGTGTCTAACTGAAGCACAATCCACATAAGAGTGATTTATTCTGGTCACAAGCAAATCAGTGGCTGAGCCTGGATTTGAGGTGAGGTCATTTAGCCCAGAATCCACTCATACCACACACAATCTACATCTGTGTGATGGGCATGCCATCGGCACTTTGAGATGAGCCTCACTGAAGTGCGATGTGAAGAACAAGTCTCCATAGAGGACATGGTGGGCAGAATGTGGGAAAGTGGAAGGGCATCCTCACACTGAGTCCCAGGTTTTCAGGGTGTACTTCTCTGGTGTGCTTCTCTATTATCTGTGTACCCAGAGCACAGTGCTCATCCACTGAACTGATGTGGAGAATGCATATGGGGACCAGTGAAAGTGGTGAAAAATAAGACTATGAGGGTTAGTTAGACTCAAGCTTTTGAGAGACAAGGCTTTGGAATGTGTAGGACAACAGATCAATAGTTAGAAACGTAGGTAAGGATATGCACAGGATAGATCAGAAAGAGAAAAATCTTAAAATAATTAAATGGGCACACCCAGAAATTAAGGAGTTGGTAAGTCAACTAGAATAATAAATTAATGATAAGATAATAATTCATTAGGTTAAAATACCGTTATAAATGCCCACTGATGAGTCAGTGGGTAAAAAATGTAGTCTATGCATACAATAGAATATTAAGCAATCTGAAATAGGAAGGAAATTCTGATATACGAGATGTGATCAAAATATATGGTTAATGTCTAAATTTTTAAAACACTATTAATAAAAAACAAACTGCCATTAATCCCATCATTTTTGACACTTTCCAACAACAGCTTTGGAAGTCCTCTTTTGTGAGTCTCTTTACAAAGTGTGATTTAAAAAAATACTGTGAATGTTACTGCTGAGTCCCATCCAACAGAAAGGCAGGCTTGTAGAAACATCATGGTGTATCGTGATTCACCTTATTCACCAGATCTAGCACCATGTGACTTCTGGCTCTTCCACAAAGTCAAAATGACCATGAAAGGTAAACATCTTGAATTGATTCAGGACATCGAAACAGCCACAAATTATAACTAAAGACATTCAGGAAAGACATCTTCCAGAACTGCTCCAGAAAGTGAAAAGATCAATGGAATAAGTGCAAACAAATTGAGGGAGAGTATTTTGAGAGAGATTAATGGCAATATGTCTTTTACTGTAACAAATGTCTTAAAAAATATAAATGATCATGGTATTAGTTATACCTTACAAGCTGTACCATGGGTGAACTTGGAAGGTATTATACTAAGTGAAATAAGTTACAAAAGATAAGCACTGTATGAGCCCACAATATGTGGTGCCAGAGTAGTTAAATTTATGGAGACAGAAAGCAGGACCTGGGAGTGTAGCTCAGTATTAGAGTATTTGCCTAGCACAACCAAAGCTCAATCATAAGCACCCAAAAAAAGAAAAAAGGATAGGGGTAGTGTCCAGAGCTAGGAGGAATAGGGAGCTAGTGTTTAATGGAGAATGCTAGAGCAGGAGGGATTCACAGAGAGGACAAACTGAAGTGACGGGGTACCAGACTCAGCCAGAGGCACAGTGAAAGCCCTATGTTTACTTACTTACTACTTGCCTCCTTCTAGGGGAAGTAACATACTAATAAAAGATTGACTGGATCATAACCTTTGGGGATGTATGTCTAAGGCTGCTCTGGTTGAATTCACACATAGAAGAACATTTACCAGTGCCAAGTACCTGGCACTGCCCTGTAAAGTTTTCTCTGTGGGTGGCTCTGCGACAGTTGAGTTCGTTCAGCCTAAATTACATGGACTTGGTGTCCAGATTGTGCCGATCAGTTATAGCTCAATCCCAACCTTTCCTTTACTTAAGCAGTGCCGGGCCCAATACGACTACTCCCTTGGCGTCATCAGGAGCAACACGATAAAATGGGAGGTTGCCTCACCCCTTCTTTGGGCTCGTGGAGGTATTTCCAGAAGCCTTATCTGGACTCTGGAATCAGCAGCTCAGGCCTGACTCACTCCACATTTGCCAACAGATCCTGGAGGCCTACAATGTGAGGAAATAAGCAATACACAATTGGGGAGGCCTTTTGTATGGCAGCCGAGCTTCACTTTTCCTGGCTCTGAATAGCACGAATGCTGTGGCAACACGATGTGCAGGGTCGCTTCTATTTTCAGTTCTTAATGCTACCCCCTGCAATTCTGTGTTGAACTAAGTGTCAATGGGTGCTGCTTTTACTTTACATCGTGGTTTTACCTATAAAGTGACTAAAACATGAGACCCCTTCAATGATTTGGAAATACTAATTCCTAACTTTGCATACTGGTAGACTGTCATACCAAACTTTGTACCTTACATTTGAGTTGTTGCAAGGGATGTGATTTCCAATGTATTGGAAATGTTTAAATATTCAAATGTGTAAGTAAAATTCTTTACCTCACATCCAAGTACATACAGCAGAATAAAAGCACCTAAGTCATCTATTCCTGACCATTATCTATGTAAAGTACTGGAATCAGGTTTTAAGTAACTGTCAAAAATCTTAAATCACCCCATTTCCTCCTTAAGGACAGTGTTCCATTCCATGCTCCTTTCACAATTCTATCCTAATGTAATGTATTTCAGTGTTTGGGAGTTTATTTTAGTGTCAGCCACTGTATGGTTATTATGGTTTAGATCTCAAGTGTCCCCCACAGGTTCATGGGTTGAGATTTAATCACCAGCCTGTGGCATTACTTAGCAGATAGAGAAACCTTTATGAGGTAGGCCACAGTGGAAGGAAGTTAGATCACTGAGACATACCCTTGGACGGGTCATTGCAGCCTCAGCCCTTTCCTTTCTCTCTCCCTCTCTCTTTACATCCCAGCCACCGTGCAGCAAACAGCTGTGCTTTATCATGTATTCCCCATCACGAACTCCCCACCATGATGTTCCTCCTCATCACAGGGCCAAAGTGACAAGAATAAAACTTCTGACACCTTGAACCAAAATAAATCTTTCCTCCTTTTAAGTTGTCGTATCTTGGGTGTTTGTCATAGCAATGGAATACTGACAAACACAATCTCTGTGGGAAAATGTACATAAATCAAAACTTAACATTTTTAATAATTCATGACTAAATGATCCTAAATGCCAAAAAATATTCTATATGGAATTATCCATGTACTTTTTCTATATAATTGAGCTAACCTACACAATTTTAACATTAAATATGAAAGTAAATCTTTGTGGGAAGTATATTCCTTCATGAGATATAGGGGTGGAAATTTCAATTTGTTTT
>RJWM01008051.1:0-17094 GCA_004363535.1 Dasyprocta punctata | reverse complement strand
AGGCATGCACCACCATTCCCGACTTGGTTTCACTTTTTGATGCCGAGGAGATTTTTGCCTTTCAAGGCAATGTGTCATAATCCTACACTCTTCTCTTGTAAGTTAAAGTCAGTGCTCACATGACAGTAGAGATGGGAAAATGTACTGAGCACCACTAAGCCAGGTGGCTCAAGAAGCCAGGTGACAGCATACGCACAGGGGACAACAGGAGACTGAGTCTGGGGACCATTCTTGCTTAGAATCCTTTTGACAGTGTTCATTTGCCGTGGGCATTTATGTACCCTGAGGTAAAGACTATTTTTCTAAAAGTCAGGGAGCACACTGGAAAGAAATACACAGCATCACATAGTGCCCTTCCCCTACTTTCTGAGTAATGTCAGAAATGTGCAGTCAGGTGACATACTCTCCCTACTCTCTGACTGCATGATGGCTATTCATTATACTATTGAGAATGAGATTTGCAAAACTCTTGTCATTCTTGGGTTTGACTAACAGTCTTTGAGCATTTACCAAATCAAGCACTATACTAATGGGTTCTCCCCAGAATGACCAGGCCACCATTTTGACGAGGCAGCAGTGATGGGATCCAGTTCACAATGGCACACCTCAAGAGCCTCTTTCAAATGTCAGCATTTCACAGAAGCCCAGGTCACTTTACCAGCTTATATACAAGCTTAAGCTTTTGTTTTGTTGCATGGGAGGGTCTGTCAAAGACTCAGCTTGGGCAGAATATTTCCTTCTATTCTCAGCAGAATTGTCTGGCTCCAGGACACTGAGGCTGGGTGCAGGGCATGAATTTCCCTCCCTTAGAAATGGATCCCCTCCGAGCACATTGTTTTCAGTTCCTAAAGCCTGTTTTAAAGCTACCTCAATTTCCTTGTATTTGTTTCTAACAATTACTTAAAAAAAAAAAAAGAATGTGAACCTGAATATATACTCCCATTCATATATACTGAAATAAAATAGTTCTGTTTATTTTTTTTCTGAACTTGGTATTTTTCTCCCTAAGAATCCGGATTGTAGGTCAACAGTTCCATGTTTACTGACTGATATAGAGTAGACACAGTCATTATAAAGAACAAGAAAGGTAAGAGAATCACTTTCAGGAAGTTTTTCAGGTTGTACAGTGTATGAATTGTAATAACATGTACACTCCAGTAGAATATTCAACAAGCAACAATTGTTCAATGTGAATTTCATCAGAAATGTCCACAGGATTTTTCTTGTAACTGTGCATGCTAGAAGCTGAAGGTAGAAATATGAAGTAGTGCTTAGTAATTCATCTATGTTCTATTGATACACTTTTTACATAAGACCAATTACTCTTTAGAGATCCATAATGCTGGAATGTAAAATAATCCAGCCATTATGGAAAATAGATGGCAGCTCCTCAAAAAATTGGACATAGCATTATTGCATGATCCAGGAATTTCATTTGTGGGTACATACCAAAAAGAACTGAATGCAAGGTCTCAAATATATACTGAATGCTCATGTTCAGAACAGCATTATTCCCAGAAGTTAAAGGGAGAAACAATTCACATATCCATCAACAGATAAATGGATAAACCAAATGTGATATATACACAGAAAAGATTGTCACTCAGTCTTAAAGGGGAAGAAAATGCTATAACATGGATGAACGTTTATGTCATACTAAGCAAAATGAACCATGTGAAAAAGATAAATACTACTAGCCAGACATGGTGGCATATGCCTGTAACCCCAACACGTAGGAGGCTGAAACAGGTCGCCACAAGTTTGAGGCCAGCCTGAGCGACAAAATTCAGGCCAGTCTGAACTGAATTATACAGTGATAAAAAGGTAAATACAATTGATTCTACTTACATGAGGTAGCTAGAGTAGTTAGATTTCTAGAGATGGAAAGTAGAGTGGTGGTTGCCAGGCACTGGGAGGAGAGAAAAATGAATTGTTGTTTAAAAGATAAAGAATTTTAGTTTTTTAAGATAAATCTTTGAAGTTGACAGTAGAATGGTGATTACCAGAGGCTGGGGAGAGCTAGGAGGGAGAACAGGATGGGGAAGGGTTGAACAATGGGTACTGAGCAGCATAGTGTCATGGTTTAGGTCTAAAAGTCTCATGTATTCAGAGGTGAAGCATTTGGAAGATTATTGGATCATGGGGGCACTATAGTCATCATTGGATTCATTCGTGTATTGATGAGTTCATTTAGCCACTAATCAGTTCAGTAGCTGAATGTGCTGTTAAGAGGGCGGTGTGGTTGGAACTGGGGATGTGATCCAGGGGTGTATTCTTTGTCCTTGGTTCCTCCTCTCTATTCCCTGGCTACCTGGGTTAAACAGCTTTCCTCTGCGATGCCTTTCCACCATGCCATTTCTGCCTTGGGACCAGTTGACCATGGCCTAAAACTGTGAGCCAAAACGAACCTCTCATTTATTATGTTGGGGGTGTTACATATTTTGTCCCAGCAATGGGAAAGTGACTAAAACAAATAGAAACAGAAAGTTCTCATAGGCTATTGCACAGTAAGATGACCACCAAAGACTGTAGGTGTTTCATTTTCTGCGTAAGCACCACACACGATACAAGACTCAGAAGAGGCTGACGAGACCTCACCTCCTGACAGCAAGTCAGCTATAAGCACCCTTAATCCAATCACCTTTCAAAAGCCCTGCCTATGCATGCATGAGGCTCTGGGGGAACATCTAGATGTAAACCATAGCACAGGGGTTTTGTTTTGTCTTGTTTTGTGTGTGGTGCTTACGTGGCAAATGAAATGTCTATAGTCTGTGGTGGTCAGGGAAACTAGAAAAATTCACCTGCTAAAGCAAGCAGCACAGGAGAGAGTGACAGAGAGAAATAGAGATGGCAAAATCCAAAATGGGCATGCTGACATTTCACGTGCTTCACTAACTCTGTCCTGTGGCCTTCATAAATTTCACTCCAAATTATCATCAATAAAATTAATGGGATAATGGGTTCTCAACAAAATAGTGTCAATCTGTAGTTTTCCATCTGGTTAAGTAGATGTCAACTTATTACAGGTGTGCTTCATGTTACCAAGGACTGAGTGCCAGCTTTGCTACAACATTCAGGAATTGTAAGAAAAGTCTATATTGATTTTTAGAACAGGAAATTCTGCACTAAAGACAAAAACAAAAAGCTTTTGGGTTTAGTAAATTAATTTCAGTCCCAGAATAAGAATTTAAGAAACAAAAGTTTTATTTATATACAAAATTCATATGCATTATGTAGAATATATGATAAAGCCTGCATTAGAGAAAACATAGCATGCTTGCTTCTGATCAAAGGAAAATAGCAACAATGAGGCCAATTTTACAGAGAATTGAATGTATTTTTTTGGAGTGGGCTAAGTCTACACTTTACTACTTAGAAATATTTCATATAATTACAACCCTATTTGGCCATGTGGAGAATTCTGTTCTTTACTTAATTATTCTAACATTCAAAAACCTAACAATGATCCTAAAACATGGAGAATTAATGTTCTGTTCTTGTTTAAAGGATTTTGAGTTTTCTTTCCATTGAAATCTATGGTAAAGTGTTTTTCTTTGAATCAAGTTGCTTTATGTTGTGCCTGCATGAACTCTTTTTCCATTTAACTCTAGACGTCCTCAAGGGGCATCAGAGATTTTCATCTGAAATTCCAAACCATTATACTGAGAAATATTCCATCTAACTTGCCTAAAATGTCACCTCTTCTGTGTTTAGACAAACTTTACTTCTTCTCCCAACAAAGGGATGGAATTCAAAAAATAGAATTTTTGTTTTATTTATGTACAAAATTCATATTCATTGCATATATGATCAAGTCTTGCATCAGAGAAAAAACACAGTGTGCTTGTCTAGATTAAAGAACAATAGTAACAGTGTCCCAGAGTGAGGTGTCCCACATGTAGATTCCCTGTCATGAATAAGGAAGCCCCTTGTCTACCACCACTATTCCTACAGTGACATCAAGTTTCTACAGTTTGGGGCACAAGAGCCATGGTCCAACTTGGCTGTCAGTAAGACCTTCACCTGAAATCCAAGGACAATGGTAGAATCTCCCTTTAGGGGAAGTAAAAGACACTGAGTGTTTTCTGATAAAAATTTTACTAAGGTATGGTCCCTGGGGTCTGTCTCTAACTGACCTTAATTTAGTGCTCTTCAGTGAGAAAGAGGGAAGGAGGAAGAAAGAAAAGAGGGTGGGAGAGTGGGAGGGAAGAAGGGATAAGGAAAAAGGGAAAAGCAAAATGAAAAAAGCCAAGCGCTACCATTTTGCCAAGGCCTGTAAGAATATTTAAGGTCTCTGTAGATGTCACTAAGGAGAGAAACAAGGAGCTTAGTGGTCTAGGCTCTCATAACTTTTCACTGTCAGACATAAAACAAAGTATTGAAAATCCAACACAATGAAGAGCATAGGATTCCTGACCTGTGCAATAGCCAAGATCAGCATCCATGATGTACCATTATTGTTGTCTTCCACTTGTTGAGCAGCAATGTCACATAACAGAGGAACAATGTTTCCCTGGTTATTTTAAAGACAATTAAATTGTGGCCCAGGAAAGTAAAGACTCCAAAGTCTGACCAGCCTGTGCACCCCAGCCAGCCTGTGCTATTATCTGATGTAGAATTTCAGCCCCTGGATCGATCTTCATGTGGTTCTCCTCTACTAGACCCTGCCTCCTTGGCCAGATTTGTCTTCCATCTCCCTCCCATCCCTCTTCCACCTTTGAAAAACCAGCCAAGTATTTCTCTCAAGTTAACTTGTTTCTAGGAACTACTCTCATCTTAAATCAGAGTCTCCTCTTCTAATTCACATCAAAATTAAATCTTTGAATTTTTTGCGTGTACACATTTGTAGAATGAAGGGATATTTCAGAAACAGAAATAAAATATACACTAAAGGAAATAACAAGAGATGGTATTCTTTTTTTGCGGCACCAGGGATTGAACTCACAACCTTGCGCCTGCTAGACAGGCACGTAAGCCATTGAGCCAAGCTCCCAGCTCTGGTTTTTTGAGGCAGGGTCGCACTGTGTAGCTCAGACCAGCCTTGCGCTCGCGTTGTAGCCGAAGCCAGCCTTGAACTCACAATGCTCCTCCTACCTCAGCCTCCCGAGTGCTGGGATTAAAGGCGAAGAGTTGGTATTCTTAAAGAAAAGTTTTCCTAAGAAGAAAAACTCAAAAATTGAACGGTAACAGCCATTGCCATTTGCTATCCTATGTGAGCAGCACTGGGTAAGTTTTTCCCAATGGCTACCTCATTGAATCTCCTTAACAATTGTTCAGACTGAGTATTATGATGCCCAGTTTATATGAAGAGAGAATGAATTTCAGAAAAGCCGCTGTACCTACCCAAAGTTATATAGCTGGCCAGCACCAAGCCTGAAGTGAAGTCCTGATGTTGCAAGGCAAGACTCAGAACTACTACCAATTACTAATTTTCCTGTGACTTTTTCATACTATCTCATTGTCTAGTGTGTTAAAAAAAATGGTGTTTAATACATCTCCCTTAGAAGCCATCGCTTGTGTGTCCTAGGACACTAATAGTCAGGACTTGCTACAAGTGTTGATGAGAATGTAGAGAAATAGGAAGCCTCAAGCACTACCAGTGGGAGTGAAAAATGATGCAAGCACTGCCAAAACTGGAATGGTGATCCTTCAAATAAGTAAACACGCAAGAGGCTGAGGCAGGAGACCACAAATTGGAGCCCAGCCAGGGCAACTGAGCAACTTAGCAAGATCCTGTCTCAAAATAAAAAAGGAATAAGAATATAGTTCAGTATAAAGGTCCTGGGTTCAATTCCCTATACTCCCCCCCCCAAAAAAAAAACAGAACAAAACAAACTACCAGATGATCCAGCAATAGCATTTTAGGGTATAAATCCAAAAGAAGTAAAAGAAGGGACTCCAAAAGATATTTGTCCACTCACATTCATGGCAGCATTACTCACAGTCCCTAAAGGTGGAGGGAACTCAAGGTCCCTTGATGGACGATTGCATGTAATGGAATATTCCTCAAGCTTCAGTAAGAAAGGAAATTCTAATACATGCTGCAACATGCATGAACACTGAAGACACCATAAATAAAATATACTTGTCACAAAAGGATAGATACTATAAAATTTCATTTATATCAAATGTCTAGACTAGTCAAATTCATAAAGACACAAAGTAGATGGTGACCACGCAGGGCTAGGAAGTGGAATGGGTACAGGGCTTCTGTTCAGAAAGACAAAATAGTTTTGGAAATGGAAAGTGGTGATGTTTACACAATATCATGAATGTACTCAATGCCACCAACCTGTACACTTAAATATGGTTACAATAGTAAATTTAATTTATCACAATTTAAAAAAAGAATGTCCAGATTCCAACAATTTGTATAGTCACCTCCTCTGCAGTCTCTCATTTGTTTTTTCAGGTCTACTTCAATGTGAAGTGTTGATAATCACAAATGTTGTATGCAAATCTCCCAAACTCGCCCTTTTCATTACGATCTTGTTCCATGAACTTCAGTACTGAGTTAGTAAATCTCTTTTTAAAAATTTATTTACAAAGTAATATAATGCCCCTGGCCTTGCTCACATTGTTAGATAGTATATGGGTTCACAAACAAGTGTGCTAGAAGTAAGGTAACAAGTGCTAACAACTGACACATTGGTCTCTTTTATCCCTACACCAAGTTTTGGAACTGATTATTTTATTACTTTCATTCCACACTCAGGGCACATCTTACAAGTTTCAAGGAAGTTGGCCTAAATTCACAGAGCAAGTAGCTGTTAAAGCTGAAAGAGAAGCCAGGTGTGGTGGTGTACACCTGTAACCTCAGCTCTCGAGAGGCTGAGGCAGAAAGATTGCTGTGAGTTTGAGGCCAGCCTGGGCTATATAACAAGACCCTGTTTCAAAAACAAACAAACAATCCCCAAAGACTGAAAAAGATTCGTGATGAAGGTAAGGTAAAGTTCAGGTTGTAGAGAAAGTTTCTTGAGAAGGATAAAGTTTGAGGGCAGGATATGATCTCCAAGGGTAAAGAAGAAGCAAGAAATTGTCTGTATTTAACCTACTTAAAATCTAACCCACCTACCTATGAAAACTTGGAAATCCATTTTGTATGAAAACAATGCCAGCAAGCCAGGAATACGAAAGATGGCACAATTTCAACTTCAAAAATAATGAAGTGCTAATTCCAACTTCAAACATTAAATGCCTCTAGAACTTCTAGAAAATCAGTAAGAACAAATATCTCTGTTAAACCACCATCGTGAAAATCACAAAGTATTTTTATTTCATTATTGGGTAATAATAATAATAAATAATATTACTATATAGTTATATCTACCTACCTATTGATTTATGTATTTATATCCATTAAGTAAAATTATAAACTGCTTCTGAGACATCTCTTTTCTATTAGTAGAATTGCCTGTCTTCTATAAACGAAGGCAATAAAATCTTATTTTTTTCAAACTAGTCTACATATCATATTTTTAACTCTTCCCCAATTAAAGAAAATTACTGAAATTTTCATATAATCAATAAAATCTGCCCAACCATTCTCAAGCATTATCCTAAATATATTTTATCTATATAAACATTCCTTAAAATTTACCCTTAGTGATCTCTACACAGATATGTTTTGCAAAATCTCTTCATAATGGTTTATATAAAAAAATCAGTCAAATTATACTTTCCTTTTTTTGCAGCAGCAGCAGCAGCAGCAGGGATTGAACTCACAACCTCACACCTGCCAGGGCAGGCGCTTAAGCCACTGAGCCAAACTCCCAGCCCTGGTTTTTTGAGGTAGGGTCACACTATGTACCTCAGGCAGGCCTTGTGCTCGCATTGTAGCCCAAGTTGGCCTCGAACTCACAACGCTCCTCCTACCTCAGCCTCCTGAGTGCTGGGATTAAAGGCGTGCACCACCACGCCCAGCCAGAAATTATACTTTCTTAAGGATAGTCAGTGTATAGTATAGATGCTTCATGAACTGACTGCTGCTACCAATGATTGAAATTGTTTTGATATCTTTTACTAAATGAAGTCTTACTTTTAAAACAGAGAAAGGAAAGAGTACACGGAGCAGTGAAGATGTACTGGAACTAGATAAAGGTGAAAGTTGCACAACATTGTGAATTTACTAAGCTGTATATCTTGAAATCTTTGGCATGATAAATTTCTATGTTGTATGCGTTTTACTGCCATAAAGAAAGAGAAGGGAGCATATTTAATTCTGTTTGTGGATGTTATCCTGCTCAGCCTAATTGTACCTTTTCTTATTTTTTTGATAGTGATATCTAGTCTGAGGGGGACAAGATCAAATTTAAATCCTAATTATGGAATATAGTTTGGAAGAATATTCCAAGACAAATGAGCACTTGGAAATTTACTGGGAGACTAGAAGCAATTTAGCATCTCTGCAGAAATTCTGACTTACGATATTGCCTTTGTTTGAAAACACCGAGCTTCCATTAAAATCCCAAAATCAAAAATGGGAGTCCAGATATGCTGTGGTCTACCCCACAGACATGTCCCCAGGCAGCTTCTAGACGACACATAAACAAGTGTCTCTGACAGAAAGGTCAGTGGCTCCAAGCACTGACAATAGCACACACTAACAAAGCAGGGAAGTGGAGACCCCGGTTTATTTACAAAGTCTACATGCTTTGATAAAGCCATTCCCAGGAGGAGCAACATCTGCACTAGCCTGGCTTAGTGATGCCCCTACTTTTCCCTTTTCTGAGAGAATATGGAAGCTGAGCAGATTCAGGCAAAGACATTAACAAATGAGGCAAAGGAGGAGAAATTCTCACCCTGTCCCCTGCAGGATAATGCCACAGATACCAAAGAGGGTTCCACCTTCCCAAACCTATCTTCAATGTGCACATGTGAAATTGCAGATGATCTAGAGATGTCAGTACCTTAAATTCTCTAAAGAATGCAAAGGATGCAGTTGTTTCAGGTTGATAATCTGACAGCTTTATTTATTTATTTATTTATTGGTACTGGGAATCAAACTCAGGGCCTTACGCTTGCCAGGCAGGTGCTTATGCCACTAAGCTATATCCCCAGTCAATCTAGCAGCTTTAAAGTGACAAATGTCCTCCCTTAAAATAACCCCATCCCCAAGCATGATGGCCTACCTGGGCAGACATTTTACTTGAAAAAACTTGAGAAATGAGCCTAGAAAGATCAGAGAACCTGAAACTTATCTTTTTCATCAGTGCCTGACATTCTGACAGGTTCTCCCAAGACTTAGACTCCTGTACACAAACAACCTGGGTTCCACATGGCCCAAGTCTCTTCTGGGAGATAGAGTTAGCAGTAGACTCATTGCCACCCACACCCAGAACACACACACACACACACACACACACACACACACAGACACTCACTCACTCACTCTCTTCCTGCAACTGCTTAATAGTTGTTTTGTGCCAGGTCTTGATTTGGGCACTAAAATAAAACCATGGACAAAACAAGCTTTCATAAAGGATAGAGGCAACCAAAGACTATGACGGTGCTGTTCTAGGTGTTAAGACCAGGAAGAGCGCAGAGGCTAGAAGAACTAAAAGAGATTCAGCCTTCTTCCCTCGAAGCTCAGTAATGGAGTGAAGCTTGTAGAAGCCCTGGGTTGTAGCTGCGGGAGCTGGAGTCACGAGAAAGGTTTAGCGGCAGGCTAGAGCCTGCAGGTGTGCTCGGGTGGAAAGGTAGGGGAGCGTTCCTCTGTGTCCACTCCTGTGCAAGATGTCTCTACCACCTGGGCTATCGATTCCAAAACAGTGAATTCCACTGGACTGAAAGTAATGATAGAAACTTAGAAATACTTAGATCAACTGAAGCAGAAGAACAATTTTAAGAATGACTTTAAATATTGAAATTTAAGTATCTATTTGTTCAATTAGCTAAATTCTAGATCCATAAATAAAATTCCAGAAAAGGTAAACAATCAGCCCCCTGTATCTGCAGGTCCTACAATCCAAAGAATCAATGAATCACAGATCAAAACATATAGTTAGACTTTTATGGTTGCATCTGGACTGAACATGTGCAGACATTTTTCTTTGTCATGCACTAAACAATACAGTATGGAAACTATTTATGTAGCATTTACATTGTATTAGGTGTTATAAGTAAACCAGGGATGCTTTGAAATATATGAGTTATACGCAAGTACTATATCATCTTATTTAAAGGACCTGAGTATCTTTGGATTTTGGTGTTCACAGGGATCTTGGGAGAAATCCTCTGAGAAATGACACTGAGACATGACTGTAGTTGTCTTTTCTTTTCTTTTCTTTTCTTTTCTTTTCTTTCTTTCTTTCTTTCTTTTTTATTTTTTTGTACTGGGGATCAAACTTATGACCTCATGCTTGCCAGGTAGGCACTTACATCACTGAGCTAAATCCCTAGCCCTGTATTTTCTTATTTACAAGAATAAAACATACTCACATTCTCTGAATTGCAGGATTTAGATATAAGAAAGCAGAAAATGTAGAGAAAGACAAAGAAGAGGAAAAAGAGGAAGAAGAATAAAAGGAAAAGGAAAGGGGAAAGAGAAGGAAAAAGAAGAGAGAAAATAAAGAACAGGAAGGAGGAAGAGGAGAAGAGAGAAAAGAGAAGAAGAGGAAGAAAGAAGAGGCGTCACAGCCTCTCACCATGAGTCACCATGAGTCAAAATTCTTATCCTTAAAGAGAACTAACACAATATGAGCACCAGTTCTTTGACAGTGACTGGGTTCCTCATACAAACGATAAGCTGTATTTGCAACTCAACACAACTAGATACAGTAAGTGCCCACTTAACGAACATTCGAGTTGCAAACTTTCACAGGTATATTGTACAAAACTCACTCTGTCAGCTTACAATCTAACTAATGGACAGTTCTGGAATGGAACTCATCTGTGAGTCGAGGACTTGGTGTATTAGACATGTTTTATACTTAAATAAACATAGAAAGTGGGTGATTCATGCACAATGTAGCCAGTGAGTGACAGCAACAACCTGTTGTTAGCTGGTTGCTATAGTGGGAGACTGCACATCTTGGTTCATTTATGCAAAATGCCTGAGGCTGGTTAATTTTTAAAGAACAGAAATTTATTTTTCCACAGGTCTAGAGGATGGGAAGTCCAAGATCAAGGTCCAGCAGGTTTGGTTATGAGGTGAGGGCTATACTGTGCTTCTAGGATGGTACCCTACAGGATGTAAGAAGATTGAGCACTGAGTCCTCACATGGTGGAAGTCAGAAGGGGAAAGCTAGCAGACAGCTGCATGAATTCTTTTTGGTACTGAGAATCAGACTCACAACCTCACACTTGCTAGGCAAGCACTGTGCCACTGAGCTGTATCCCCATCCCATGAATGCTCTTTTGTCAGGGCCTTAATCCCATTCACAAGAGAGGAGTCCTTACAGCCTGTGCATCCCTTAAAAGTCCCCCTACTGAATACTGTCACAATGGCTACATCATCTATTGTAGAGAACACGTTCAAATCATAACACTGCAGAACATAAGCTAAGTTAGATGCTTTTAAAGAAAAAATTTGATTTTTGGAAAATTATTTAACCTACACTAACCTTGAATTCCTCCCAGTTAAAATAAAACGCGGTGTAAACATTGGGGTGTTAGGCAAATCTTAACCATGCCTCAAGCCCAAGAGCATCACTGCCACTGGGGCCATTGTCTCTGAGGATTGTTACCAGGACCCCTAAATCCTGCAGATCCTGAACAGTCCACAGGGCCAGGCTGCTAGAGCAATGCTTGTCACCCTGCTCTTAAATCTTGACTGGGTCCCTTCTGTCTGTGAGAAATAATCGTGCACTTGTGGGCGGTCCTAAGTCAATTTTGAATCAAGCAGATTCAAGTAAGAAGTTCACATTGACAATTGTTCAGTCAGTCTACCTACAACCCACCTTCTAGCCCACTTCCCACTTCTCTCCCTCGTTACTCCTCCCCTTCTCCAAATTTGTCAACCCCAAACCTAAGAGACAGAGCTTTTCTAAGTCCCTTCAGAGTGCTCTGTGTTTGTTCACACTGCCTTTGGCCAGTCCTTCCCTTCCACTCCCTTCCTCACCTGGCACATGCCTGCTCATCCATCCTTCAACCAAGTATGGTCGCTTCTTTTGAAATCTTGGCTCTGACCTACAGACAAAGTGAAATGAACTTACTTAAAGAGAATATAGAGTAATGCTGCATCCCTGGACCTCCAAAGCTCAGGGACAAAAGCATACCTGCAAAGAGCACTTATTATATAGTTCTTTATGAATTTCATGTCTGTCTTCTCTACCAAATTACATATTCTTATAACCTTTGCATCCCACATGCCAGTACTTGACACACAGAAAGTGTTCTGTAAGTTTGTTGAATGAAAATACTAGAAGCTTGAACAGCTGAGATGCAGAATCTCATTTTCCAGGAATTAAATAGATGGTCACCTACAGGATAAGTTAGTACTCTTAGAACCTGACAATACAATTTCATCATTACTAATATACTTTTCAGAGAGCACCAGGTCTTAATTTGCAGCATGATAGGGAGTTGGTTGTTATTCTGTGAGTATCCTGGGTAACTCCAGGAGCCTAGTGATGTGTCACCAAGGAAAGGAAATCTCAGGTCTGAGAGTACCCACCTGCATGTCCTCACATGAGCCACCATATCACAAGTCAGTCTGTTATGGCTTATATCTAGTTGTTCCCCCAAAGTCTTATGTGTATCATGGACACATGATACTAGATTAAGGGTGCAATAACTGAATTAGTCCACTAATTGGTTTAGTCTAGTTCTGGATATAGCTATTGAAGCCCCCACCCCCACCCCACTGGATGTAGATGGCACCAATAAATAGAACCAGGCTACGAAGTCTGGATGAAATAAAATGAGCAAGGAAAGTTCATTTCTTTCTGATTTTTTCTGTCTGTCCTGCCATAGACTGTTTCTCCTCTGCCATGCCACGCTGCCTTGAAGCCAAATGACTATGAACTGAAACCTCTACAAACTGTAAGCCTAAATAAAGCTTTTCTCCTTTAACTTGTGTGTGTTGAATACTTTGTCCCAGCAATGAGAAAGTAATTTAGACACAGCCCCATTGCTATGAACCAATAGCCAAAAGGATATGTGTTTCACCCTACTGTTTTCCTTTCCCTTCCCTTTGTTCTTCTATTTCTCTCATTCTTCTCCATCTTTCTATGTGTTTTGCATTTGCATTTTATCTACTCTCTTCTTCTCTCAACCCCAGTTGGACTGATAAAGCCATTTTGCACTGCATCAGAATTCAGACAGACAAGATTTCTACCCTACTCCCTACCCAGACATTCTGGAGAATATGCTAACTTTGGGGGAACATTGGAGTCTTCTATCAATAAAACCTCAGGCAGCATCCTTGCTATGTGCATCATAGTTTCCTGAATTTTTCTTTTTGTTGCCCTGTTTCTGTATTTTTTCTGTTATATTACATTATGAATTTAAGTAACCCATTCAAATTTTCTTCTTTATTCAGATAATAAACAAAGCAAGTCTTTAAAAATTAGAAGGGGTTAACTAAATAAATCTGTAATAGGTTTATTCCATGCCTTCCAAATGGCATGTAATTCTCAATATTCCTTCTCTTCCCAGTCTTACTGGTAAAAGAAGATTCCTGGCTCCAAGGCTGTTATTATGAGAATTAAAAAAAAAAAAACTATGAAAGAGGTAAAATATATAAAATTATTTTTCTCTGGCCAAAAAGTCCTCATTCCTCTTTTATTTTTTCACCTCTGCATTATCTGGGTCATTCAGAGTTCCTGCCTTCTCACATGAAAAGTTGACAACAGCATATAACGGGTCTGCTTAGTGCTGACAGGGGTTGCCCTGTTGCAAGCACTTTACTGAGGTTAATTGATTTAATCTGTGAAGAACCATTCTAAGAATCTTTGGAAGTATCACTGGCTTCACAGATATGACAAAATAAAAGCAACACAGTTGGTAATATGACTAGTATTTCTGAGACAGGCTGTTCCTTAGTTTCGGAGCTTTCCCTACATGGGAACTGATGTCCACCAATGTTACTCCCTCCTTCTGTATGAAAATCTAAACTATTTTTTTCTATGGTACTGGAGATTAAACCCAAGGACCTTCCCATAGACCTACATCCCCAGGTCCATTCCTCTTTTTTTCTTTTGAGAAAGGTTCTCACTAAATCACTAAATTTCTTAGGCTAAGCTCAAACTGGTGATCGTCCCACTCAGCCTCCCAAAGTATTAGGATTACAGATACAGCCAGAGATTTTGTTTCTTCCTACTTCTAAGACCCATTCAGACATGTTCCAGTGTTCTACCCAAAGCAACTACAGACACACATTTTTTTAAAGAGCATAAAACAAAACAATAAAATGAAAAAAAAAAACAAGACAAAACAATGAGAAGGATCTTGGATTTCAAAAACAAGACAGTAGGAAATCAACAATAGTTAGTGTTTTGCACAATGTTACCCTCTAAATAGTTGCTCAGACTAGCAGATATAGGCATACTAAGTTAATCAAGCAATATAAGCCCTAAATTGTTTCTTCACTTCAGTTGCTATCATTTCAGAAATTTCAGGTTTATGACTTCTAATTTATTCTGTGTATATGTCTCCTGGCTTTGTTCTGGGTGGACTGGAGGTCTGAGATTGCACTGTGCTCCTTCATCTTGACGTTTTTCTGTGTTCCTTGGAACCAGTCAGTTGCTGAGTACAGGTGCTTCCTGCACTGGTTGCCAGCCCTGCAGTGCAGGGGATTGGACTAGACACCTGGGTTCCTCTGATCCAAGGTTCCTGGGGTGGTGGAAAGGTGTGAAGTGGCACCTCACTAATGCTTCCCTAATGGTGGTGGGAACTTGGGGTGTGGCCTCCTCTCCTCTGGGCCCACAGCAGTGGGCTTACCAGGTGACGTGCCTTCTTCTCCTCCAGGCCTGCCAGTCACACTTTGATTTATTTTTTCCTCCTTATATTCAAGAGCTTTACTCATAATCTGTAGACTCAGTCCTACTACTTGTGCACAATCTTATTTCCTGAGGCCTGGGCCTGATGCCTCAGGGAGCAGCCCAATGGGCTGAATATGGTGAAGAAGAAGCTGCTGCAGGTCCTCTGTCACCAGGAGTCATCCAGACCTAGGGTAGGAGTGGCATGTGTGTAGAAACAGACCACCCAAACATGGCACTGCTCTTCTTTCTTCTGGTTTAAGAAATGGGTAGCTTCTGTGCCACTGCTGCTAACTGGGGAGAGAGTTTCTGAAGCTATTTGGAGAAATGAAGGTGATGTGTGTCCTCAGCAGAGAATATTTGTACCCCCTCTTCTATATCTAGCCCTAGCCAAGCCTTAGCTCTAAAGCAAGAAGAATCATGCACTTCAACCAGGTTGCTGGGAAGGAAGACTAACACCATGCACACAGTCAGGTCTCCAGCTCCACTGCTGGCCCCTCTCACCCACCTGGACCTTGCTGCAGCTCCTGGGATTTCCTCCAAGCCCAAGCTGCTGGGCTCACTTGGAGACAGGAAGCAATGGGACCTTTCTAGGGGGTAGGAGTATAATGAAACAAGATCTACACATACCAAGCATCACTGTCAGAGCAGTTTGCATTTTGAGGTGCAGACATCCCAAGTTGAAAAAATACTTTTGACTTCACCATAGACCTTTGTAACTATGTTTTTCCATATTTATGAAGGTTTTCTTGCAAGTAAGCCTCCTAATGACTTCAGTGACAAGATAATAAATTTTTAAGTAGCCACTTCAGCCCCTTAAGTAAGTATCTGGGCAAAAGCAGTGGATTTGCCTTCAAGGAGCAAATATTGCTATCTTGCTAATGCTGTGAAACTATTCAGCAAATGCTCTCTCCTTATATTGGTATGTTGTATGGAAGTAGTTCTGTTTAGGTGACTATAAACTACCACAGATTCCAGGCAAGCAAGATCTTTACTGATAAATGTGCTCTAAATTTCAAATGGTCAGTGTCTTGCCCTGATAATAACCTATGATGAACACAGGATTTGATTCTTATGTCAGCTGCTTGCTGTAAGAGCTAAGGGTAACTTGAAAACTCCCTTTGTACTATATAGAAAATAGATGCTAAATAAATATTTGCTGAGCATAAAAAGAGAGAAGGAGGAAATGGGGGAGAACACAAGAGAAAGAAAGGAAAAGAAAAGAAGAATGGGGTCATTGTAGTTTTTGAACTATAAATTAAAGTCATAAAAATCATTCACCAGACTCATTATTTTTTTAACCAGTCAGTTTTCTACATATTTCTTAAATATTATAGACCCTTAGAGTTTAAGGAATCCTAAACATATCTTTAATTTCTAAGTATCTAAAAATAAACATGAAATAAATATATTATGATTAAGACCTACAATATAATTAGATGACTGCTAGAGTTATTAGATAAGATCATCAGAATGAGGTTTCATAAATATTGGATAAGGACACAACAAGATATTGTAATTGTAGAATGCTAACAATCTATAGAATAATTTTTATTAAGTTCACCCAAAATTGAAACCTTAAAATCTAAGGTTATTTTTACGTGCAGAAATATGTTCTGGTTAGATAGCTATTTGATTTTTACCAGGACAAACTTATACAAATATAAGTATCTCTTTTTAAAAATCTTATAAAGATGAGACAAGAACTCCAAAAAGTTCTCTAAGATCACAATAAATTTCTGATGACTACTTTCTTTTGACTATTTTTTTAGAGGCATGCTGCTCCAAATCTCTGGGTGATTACATACCCACTCATGTATTTCCTCCCCATGTTTATTTTGGAAAGATGGCAGGTTATTTTGAAAGAAAGGAAGAAAAAACAGACTGCAGAGGAAACAGAGTTGCCTCATATCTCATAGGGCAGCGGATTGCTAAAATTACCAGACTTTACGGAAGAGAACAGAAAATTCATTGCTTTTGCACATTTTCTTGTTTCAAAGGAGTTTTATCAAGATGATGTGCCCATAGCAATGGGGGGAGCATCACACGCTAAATAACAGTGATAATCTTTAATTTCAGAACATTTCCCCCTAGAATGGAATGAGTAATGACATATTTCATGAGTTTTAGCTATCAGGCATAAAACTTTCTTCCAAAACTTCCCAGACCAATT